>JAMKQA010122379.1:0-13964 GCA_024699735.1 Posidonia australis | reverse complement strand
AGTGTGGGAAATGGCCGCCGGCCCGGCCCCGGGCCATGGGCCGTGTCGGGCCCAGGGGCTGTTTCGCGGGCTGGGTCGGCCCGGCCCGGCCCGATTTCCATGTCGACTCGCACGCCTTCGAAGCCCCAGGATCACTCCAGCACCTCCCGCGAAGCCTCCGGAACCACAGGACTGCACCACAAGCCTTGGATCATTCCAGCAGCGTCGCCCGCCGGAGGAGGCTACGACAGCAACTGGTGTACCACCTCCTTGCTCCACCTGCCTCCGCACGCTTCAGAGTTAGCCCCAAATCATCACACAGCCACTAGAAGCCTTAGACTGCTGCTCCTCAGCCACCGGAGGTCCCCTTCTTCCCTGACATCGTCACCGGAGCACCTCGATGGTGAGGTTGGTGGGAGGCCCGTTCCCACCGTTGATTCTGGGATCCACTCTGTTGTATCGTCCCCTTTCACTTCCTGCTTGCTTCCCGTGAGCGACGACAAGCTCCGTCGCCGACGACCGTCATTTCTTTTTTCTGTTTTAAGAATAATTTAAAACATTTTATTTGAATAAAATACAGAGACTTTGTTTTTCTTTCATTTAGGTCCTTCTGGCATTACTTTTAGGTCCTTTCATTGCATATAGGTCCTTCCATCATTTTTATAAAATCTTTCGAATAAAGTTTTAACTGAAAATATTACATGTTTTACCCGGAACATTTAAAATAATGTTTTCTGAGTTTAAAACTTTAATAAAAGCCATCCAGAGTTTTTTGAATGTAATTTGTTTTAGACAAATTGCATAGAAGACCCTGGATTTACTTGGAACCTTTTTGACAGTTCATTTATTCTGTAGAAATTGCATATCAGCCCTCATACTTCTCAAAATGTTTCTGAATGTTCATTTTTGATGGTTTAATTGCATGTAAGCCCCTACATTCTTCTGAAATCACTCTGGATGCATGTTTTTACTGATTAATTTGCATTTAGACCCCTGGATTTTATTGAAACTTTCTAGAATGCTCATTTTTGATGGTTAATTTGCATTTAAACCCCTAGACTTTTTTGAAAACTTTTCTGAAGCAAGTTTTTCTCTGGGTAAATTGCATTTTAACCCTCAGACTTTACTGATATTCTTTTGGATGCTTTATTCTACTAGGTGATTTACGATTTAGCCCCTGTACTTCATTGATATTACTTTGTTTGCTTGTTTTCTTACTTTTTTACTTTTGAAATCAAAGCTTCTGTGACTTTTTTCTTACTTTTTTACCCTGATTTTATGTAGAATTGGTTTAAATGCATGTTTAGATAGTAAAATTGCATTCTGACCCCTAGAGAATTTCATTTTGACTAGCGATGTACATTTTACCCCAGAATTTTTCATACTTGCATAGAATGTGTTTTCCTATGTATTTTCGTGGATTCAGTGTTCTGAACTTCAGTTTTCCTCAGAATTTGGGCTTTTTTTGCACAAAACCCCCTAGACTTCTCACATTTGCACTCTCACTTGCATTTTGAATGACTTTTCACATCTTTTTGCACGGATTTTCCCGTCTTTTATTCTCGATTTTGCGTATGCTTTCCCAGCTTAATTTTGGCTTGGTTTTCTCCTGATTTTCTGGACTTTCCTCAATTTTCCGTGGTTTTCGCTTGTTTTGGTTTTCCATCTCCCGAGGGCGTATAGTAAAAGGCTTGTTAAAGCCGACATTGTCCCGAATTGAGGATTATTTTTCCCTGTTTTATTTTCTTAGATTTATCCTATTTTTTGCTGTTTTGCGAGACGCTTTCCGAGAATTTCACGATTTTCCTCATCGCCCAAGGGCGTACAATAAAGCAGCATTAACGATGCCTACAATTGACCCTCGGATTAACTTTTTCCCTTGATTCCTTTTCTATGCTTGGATTTGGCATGTCTTCAATCATCTTCATGCCTGAGCATATAGAATCAGCAAGCATACATTTAGCAGACCATTGACAGTAGGAAACCTAGGAAGACTGAGTTTTCTCGGGTGCGTAGGGGTGCCTAACCCCTTCCCCATGCGTAACCAAAATCCTTACCCTTTCTCTAGCCCACATTCATCTTGCATTATCCATTAGGCACGGATCACACATGCATTCTGCATTTTGTTTTGTTTCGTAATTTTCTTGTGTTTGTCTTGGTTTTCCTCGTCTTTCCATTAAAAGACTAGGCGGTGACTCCTTTCCTTATCTTTTTGTCTTCCCTTTGGTGTTTCTGGGTCTTATCTCTTCTTCTGGATTCACCATCTTCGCCATGGCTGTATCGGATCTCCTCGTGTGTTTCCGCACACTAAGTAGTTGGAGAGCCGCACAAGGGTTCCACCGGTATGGTCACACATGGTCACCGTAAATCAGCCATGTGATCTACTACAACCTATCCCTTGATCGATTTCTACGTGATGAAGGTGATATCGTATTGAGATAGCAACATCTACCACTTGATGCATTGGTTCACTAGAGCTGGCACCTGAAATTGATATTTCATTGGAACATGGTGGCACAGAAGTAGGATTGGATACGCCATCATGTAATGTCTCAGGCGTAGTGTGCCCCAGACATGGGATGGTACTATACTTCATAATCATTGAACTTCTTACTCAGATAGTAGATGGCTATTTCCATGCAACCTGTCTCACCATGTCGGCCCAAGACTATGCCCATGGAATGCTGTGTAACTAATAAGTAGATGAGTAGTGACTACCCTGGTGTTGGTGGAACCAAAACAAGAGATCTCGCTAGAAGTTGCTTGATCTTCTCAAAAGCAGCTTAACACTCCTCGCTCTAACTGATCTGGGCATTCTTTCTCAGGAGCTTGAAGATTGGTTCGCAAATTGGTATAAGTTGGGCAATGAACCGACAAATATATTATAGTTGCCCTAGTAATCCTTGAAATTCCTTCTATGTAGTGGGGGGGAGGCATGTTAATGATAACTCTTGCTATGCTATGGCCCACCTCAATACCCCTCTTGCTGACGATATATCCGAGGAGCTTTCATGATGATACTCTGAACAAGCATTTACTAGGGTTGTGACGGAGCTTATACTTTCGTAGATGATCGAACAGTTTCCTCATGCAAGCAAGATGCTCTTCAGGCTCTCTAGATTTGGTAATCATGTCATCCACGTAATCATTGATTTCTTGGTGCATGAGCTTATGGAATAGCACCATCATCGCCCTTTGGTATGTGGCACCTGCATTCTTAAGCCTGAATGACAACACTTTGTAATAGAAGATTCTCCATGGGGTAATAAATGATGTTTTTCCATGTCTTCTTTTGCCATTCTGATTTGAATGTAACCTAAGAAACCATCCATAAATGACAGCATCTTATGTGCTACGATGTTGTCCAACAGGATGTCAATGTGAGGTAATAGAAAGTCATCTTTTAGGCTCGCCTTGTTAAGGTCTCTATAGTTGATATACATGCAGACCCATCAATCTTTCTTCGGCACTAGCATTACATTGGCAAGCCATTCTGGGTAAAGGATGACCTTGAGGAAGTCGATTTTGTGTTGTTTGATGATCTCTTTTTTGAGCTTAAGCGCCATTGTGGTCACCATCTCCTGAGTTTCTATTTTACTGGCTTGACAATGGGCTTAAGTGGCAAAGTGTGCACAACTACCTCAATATCTAGGCTGACCATGTCATCATAACTCTAGGCAAATACGTCTATGTATTGTTTGAGGAAGGAGATGAACTCTGGCTTGGCTTGGGGCATCAACTTAGTGTTGATGCATACTTCTTTAATGTTGTCTATTGTGTCAATGTTAACTAGGTCTGTTTCTTCTTCGATGTGAAGACTTGGCACTCTAAATCATTATCATAGGGCTGGAACTCTGGTGGCACGTCATCATGTTCATCTACGTTTGTGCAATCTTTGTCCTCATAGGCTATAAGCTTAGACAGGATCTCTCGCTCAAATGTGGGATCTGTGACAACGAAAGAGAGGACCTACTCTGACTATTGCCCCTATTGACGCCTGAGGAGGGTGAACTGACTTGAGTATTCTTATAGTGGCACTCAGTGGCCTCTACACTGGTATCCTTTGAGCCTACCAATGGACTAGGCTTTTCTGCCTCTTTTATTGCCATGCCATTATTTGTACTTACTGATTTTTTCTAATTTTTTTGTTTTTTTTTTGTATTTTTCTACTATGATATCTTTATTTGGCAGCTATCTCTATACTAACTATTCTGGATACCACCATCTAGGCTCTCTACTTAGCCTTAATCAAGGTTGTTTTTTTGACCCATTACCATGCTTAAGGTGAAGCCTAGGCTGCAAAAACCACCATGACATGCCTTCCGACTGTTAGGAGATTAACTCCCTTGGTCTAGCAAAAAATGATTCTTCTTCTTCCAAGACCATGATCGTTTATTGGTCTTGGGGCTTCAAGGGTGATGCTAGCTCTAACTCAATCGCTAGTGCCTTGCCCTTCCTCCTCTTGTTCTCCTCTACCGCATCCTCTACCAATATGACGAGCTATTCTTGAAATAGTATCTCCATGTCATTGAGCATTGTCTCTACTTAAGCCTCTATGGTGGCTCCATCCTCTTTGTTGAAAGGAAGATCAACGTAATAGGCATGGGTAGGCCTACGTTCTTCATGTCGTGGGGTTTCTACACTTGGAGCGATGCTTCTTGTCATGAGCTGAATTAGGATTTACAGGGATGGTACTGGAAGGGCTACTGAATGCTGTGAAGGGTGCATGGAGGAGGCTTTTGCTGCTGTTTGTAGAACTAGCCACTAAGTAATAGTAAGTGGAGCCACACCTTTTACTAGTGTAGGTGGTGGACTTATGTACGATGCCGTGGGGAGTAACAGTGAGGCTAGCACTGCTAAGGTGGATAGTGGTGGTGTTGGCACTATTGCTGAACTCTGTGTTGAGGTGATCTGAACTGTTGGCTTGATGGAGGTGGCTGACTAATCCACTACTGAGTCTGATTGTTGTGTGAGAACTACATATTGCATGGGTGAGCTGGTGGACTGTGTTGTTGGGTGCACTGATTGTGCAAAAACTACGGTGATGTCTGAAGAAGAGATTGGTGTATCTGCTATTGTGTCTATTGTATCTGCTACTACTATGATAGGAGGAGGCAATACAAATGGTACTGAACTAGACTACATTGGGCATTGATGATTTCTATTGTTGGCCAATTCGTTTCCCTGTATACATGAGTGGTCTTCATCTGAATAACATTCCTCGATACAAACCCAGTCATCTGGACTTAGTGAAGTGTCCTACTGTTGTTCCTTCTCTTCCATAGCTGAACTCTGGTTGGGGTTGAGAACACTTGTGCTGACAAAGTTTGTCAAGTCGAAGGGAATAGAAAGCTCCTTTGTCCTCTATAGGTGTTGGGCTTTGTCCATCTAGAGTTGCTACTTATACCTAAGCCCTTCATGATCTATTTGCTCTGCAGTGGCAATTGGCTCTGTGATCCCTTCACCGTATTGCGAAAGTGTTGCCCCTTTCTTGTATCCCCAGCTGTGACACAGCTTCTCAACCATAAGGAAAGGGTTGCTATGAGCAAATGGCTAGCTGACACACTTAAAATATGGGATAAAGTTAACTTACTCAAACCGATTAATGCGATACAAAAAATCAAAGGGCTTTGGATCGAATTGGACAATCTACAAAGACATGGATGACACATCATCAACCCTTTCTTTCTTGAAATTTTCGGCCTTGATGGTAACGATGCTATTGTCCTTGCCAAACTTGATCATGTGATGGATAGTTGAAGGCATAACTTCATGCCTGTGCAGCTAAGGGCGCCCAAGCAGGAGGTTGAAGGCTCGAAATCCACAACATAGAACTCTATGTTGAACTCAACTAGGCCAATGATAAGGGGATAACCAAGAGACCCAACACGTCATGATGCATATTATCAAAAGGCATCATGCCCTTCACTGTTGGTGTGACATCCTCAGCTTTGAATCCGAGTTTGCTTGCTGTGCGCAAGGGGTAGACATTTAAGATCACACCATTGTCGATGGTGAGGGGAATCCAAAATTTCTAATATTGCACGGTTACGAAGAGTGGCTGGTTGTGGTTAGTCCCCACAGCGGGCAGCTCTTGTGCAAAAAGGGAAATCATCTAGGGTGTTGCAATCATTCCTACCATGGTCTCCAAGGGTGTTGGCTCTATGGTGGGGGACACATGGGTAGCCTTAAAAACTCAGAGGAAGGCCTTCCGATGCTCAACCAAGGTATCAATCAAGTCCCAAATAGAGATATTAGTTTTGACCATTTTTAGCTGAGCAGTGATGTTGGCTAGAGGCATGTTGGTGGTTGATGTAGTGTGTTTGGATGGGGCCTCCTTGATGGTAGGCATAGGACGGTGGATTTCTAGCTATGGATGAGTAGGTGTTGGTCGGTGGGCTTAGGTACTAGAGCTAGAGCCTTGTACACTTGTCCTGATCGCTTGACTTTTGCACACATTTTTGTGGAGTAGTCATAGGGCACATAGTGGGTATCTCAGGTCAAGTTAAGGACCACGGGTGCATGGACAACCAACTTCGACTGGGCTATAGGTACACTTGCTGTGAGGGTTACAACCAGAGGTGCTAATTGGGTATAATCTGGTGTGGGCCTAGCTAGCAAGTAGATTAGAGTGGTGGGGGAGGACTACATGGTGGGACGCGCTATCGCACGCTCTAGCTTGGCAGTAAACTGGATCATGTTTATCATAGATCTTGAGCCTTCAAAAAGGGAGTGGTATAAATAATGAGGGAAAGGAGTAGACAAATCATGAATAAGTTAAAAGGGGTTTAACATTGATGTGTCAGATCTAGGAAGAAAGTGGGAGTGAATCCCTAAGGTCCCTGGTGCAACCGAATTGGCATATTCTAGTAGGGGTTGGCTAACAATGCTAGGTTGTGCTGGTGCTCATGTAGGTGATGGTGTGAATGTTGGGGTGGGTCTTGGCTCTGCCTTTTGTGCGTCAATCATAATGACCTTTTGGTCGATCATGTCTTGGATGGCGTTTTGTAGAGTGAAACTATTATCCATTGAATGTCCCATGACACAATGGAAACTATAGAATAGGCTTGCTTTGTACCAACTCGAATGGGGATTTGGAGGTTGACAAACCTTTGGAAACCTCAGGAGTGACTGTACCTTTGGGAGGACAATGCTTAGGGTCTCGAATAGAGGAGTGTACTCTTGCTCTAGGCGATGAAGTCATCCTTGTCCTTGATATGGTCCTTGCATTTCCAGTGCGACAAGATACACTATCTTGATGGTGGTGGTGATGTGGGAAATGTGAGGTGTCCTAGGTGCAGGTGTATAGACTAATTGATGCTAAGCTGAGCACATTAGCAGGCTGAACAGGGGATCCAATGTAGGCAATGACTATCTTGGGAGGATCCCTCCTCTTGGTGAAGTTGTTGGTGGCATTGTTGTAGTTGCTACTATTGCTGGTGTCGATATTATGGCTGGTGGAGGTGACCTACTTGACGAATGTGGTGAGTACGGTGAAGCTACCAGTACACAACGAGCTCTCCACACGAGCTGTATCTCGGATCAGGGAAGCAAATGTGGTGATAGGCTAGATGCTAAGCAAAGCCCCAGTGGCTAGCTATGTTTCATAGATGGCCTATCCTTGACCAGTTAAGCAAGAACATGCCAGCACTATGTACTTTCCAAATGGCTCATGGGACTTTTACTTGGTGGCAATCAAGTCCTCATGCTTAGAGGCCAGGTTGAGGTTGAAAAAGTACTGTTTCAGGAATGCCTGGTTGAGGTCATTCCAAGTCCTAATCTTGGACATGTCCAAAAAGGTAAATCACTTCAGGGTAGGTCAAGTAAGTCTCTTTCGGAACAAGTGGATCAAAAGCCTCTCGTCATCCTATAGCTATGCAAGGTTCCTATAATATGCTCTCAAATGAGAAATAGGGTAGCCTTTACCATTATAATTTTCGAAATCCCGGACATGGAAGTTCAGTAGGAGAGTTGCCTTTGGAAAGTAGCCTAGGTCTCAAAAATGGTAAGACTAGTGGTCTCTACCCTACACCCGTCAAAGTACCTTTTCTAGATCGCTCATCCATATTAGCAGGGTATTTAGGGTTGTTGTTGTCAATGTGGGTGCAGTTGGGGTGGTTCCTGCATATGCCGTTTGGGTTGCACCTTGTGCTCCTTTGGGTCCACCATCATGCCTCCTAGTGTTGTAGCTATTGGATCAAGAGGCTTCTTTAGAGGGGGTGAATAGAGAAACTTAGTATTTTAAAATTTTACTTAAGATTTTCCAATAACAAACACAATTAAAGATTGAATTTGAACTGCTAATTAAGCATGCATAGAAGGGAAGAGAGACAATGAAATGCATAAATATTTTTTAGGGGTTCAGCCAAACCCTAGCCTAGTCCACTCCTCGATATACCCTCAAGAGTTCCATTTAACCATATACAACAACATTTACATGTTGAGTAGGACCCTTGCCAACCCCACAAACCGCGGAGCCTTCTCCCAACCAGAGAATAACGCAAATCACTTGAGTACAATGTTTCAAGACTTTCCCACAAGTACTAATATGGTTGATGAGGCTTTTGTGCAAATGGACTTGGGAAATATTAACAAGAATTGAGAGTGAGGCTTGGATAGTTGTAGCAATCATGGAGAAAGAGCTAAGGAGTGCTTGATGATGCTTAAGGGTTTATTAGGAGCCCTATTTAAAGGATTAGAGAAGGTAATCCATATGTCTATCGGCTAGTGTAATAGCTAGTAATGGCTATTAGCTTCGATATTCCAGAATAACTCGGTGTGCCATTTTTGCTCTCAGATTGACTTTTCATGACTGAATCAGTATGCTGAAATACTTTTGGTATGCTGAAAACTTCTGATTTGATATGCCAAATTTCTTCAAAGAGCCGATTTTGCTTTCTGCTTCCATCCACCGTTAGTTGATTTTCAGTGTGCCATGTGATGTCTTGATTTCTCCTGATTTGGTATACCAAAATTCTTTGGAGTACTGATTTTTATCTACATTAAAATTACAAAATGTCAGTATGCCAGACGTCATTCAGTATACCGATTTTATTTCGATATGTTGAATTTACATCCTCTTTTAAACTATTACAAGTACAATAATGATTGATATAGGAAATTACATAGAAATTTCTCTTAGTGTTCTTCATTCTCGCCTCTATGATGATTCTCCTGCTCTCCTAATTCTTCAATAATTCTCAATGCATTTTGTTAGAAATTAAAGCAAAATAAATTCCACAAAATGAATTCCTTTTGTTAGCATCAAAATCAAAATAAAATACAAATTTATTCCAACAATCTCCCCCATTTTGATGATGATAAAACCATATTTAATTCAAGGATGCCCCCTCTATCAATAAGCAAGGATAAAATCTAACTACTTTCATATTAGAGATTAAGCTTAAAAACATGCTCCCCCTTTTTCATGAAGGTCATATTAATTATAGATTGTAACATGGAAAATCTAACTTATCTCCCTTTTTTGTCATTAGCAAAAATGAAATATTCAATTATACATCCCTATCAATTAATTTCCTCTTTCAATTATAAATAATAGAAATTTAAGAATTTCCCCAAATGTCAATCAAGAGAGTATCATACAATTCCAAAAAAAAATTTAAAGAAGATTGAAACTTGTCATTACTTATAGAGGTCCAAAATAGATTAAGTTAGTCATGTATCAAAAATGAAACTAAAGCAAACCATAGTGTGTCACACCAATGTCATCATACATGATTAAAACATAATGAGCAAGGATAAGTTCTCACAATCACTCAAGAGTCAACTGGAGAATCTTTATGTATGAACTCCTGCATATCGGCGTGGTACTCCTCAAGTTGCTCTTGATAAGCTTCTAGCTTGGAATGGGTGATTTTGGTGGTTTCCTCTATCTTTGACAGGATCAGTTGCATTTGAGCTTTGCTTGCTTCATGTTATTGCTATTGACAAATTTTTATATCATTTATTTGTTGTTGCAGCTTCCTCAGAGCTGTCAAAGCTTTCCTCAACTAGTGGTATTTCTAGTGCCCTTGAGGATGAAGGATGGAGACCCTTAATCGCTTTTGACCTATCAAGTGCTTCTTCCATCTTTTCTATGGCTTGAAGTCATAGCAGTTTGGTTTTAACAGCTAAACTAGACTCATTGTCAAAAGGAACATCGAAATATTCAATGAGGTATGTGAGAAAAGATCCAAAAAACAATTTGCTCTTGACATGAGTCATACAATGATCTATGACACTTGCCGAGTTGATTGGAATCTTCTTAGTGATTGCATATGCAGCCTTAGAAGTGAGTTCACTTAATTCATCAAAATGTCTTTTCTTTTGGACAATATTGCCTGCTACAATATATGCAATCAACCTAAATTGTTTAGTGAGTTGGTTAAGTTTATTGGGCTTGAAAGTGCTTCTAGGATTTTGGGAAATGGCTTTATTTATGTTGGAGTAGGACCAATTTAGTTCATAGCTAGAGAGAATAATGTTCACCCTAGATGAAGGAATTTTAAAAAGTTGTCCTATAAGAACATCATCAAAGGATAAATCTATACCAACTAGATAAGATTGAATTAGGTCATATGATATGGTCATGATGGCATAGAATTCGAAAATGAGTTGTGGATAGTGGTGTTTGTCACCTATGGAGCTTAAAAATGGAACAAGCTTTTGAAATGAGAATAATGATTCTATCGAGCCTAAGTCTTGGAAGATTCCTCTTTTTCCAGATAGAACCTCCCTATTTGTGAAACTTTCTTGATGAGCCCTTTGAGATTCTTCATTAACGAACTAGAAGGAGTGTCAGGGTTGGCTATCGGAGGGAGTCAGAGACTCTCAAAGATTAGCTTGTTTCCTCTTTGGTCGAGAAGACATTTGCATCCTTGGGGCCATATAGTTGAGGGGGGATGAAGGAAAGATGTTGAAGAGCCAGAGAAGAGGGGAGGATGCGTAGGGCACGGATGAGAGGAAGGAGGTGCGAACCTAGGTTTTTGGGGTACTGAAGGGTGGAGGGAGAATGGGAGGATAGAAGAAATCGATAGAAATGAAGAAGAAAACCTAGGTTTATAATGTTCAACACGTAGAAAATGGTATACTGAAAAATGTATCGATATGCCGAATAATTGAAAAATATTGAAAGTGACACAGGTGATTCGGTATACCGATGATAAACAGAATGCTGAAAATAGGTTTCTGAAAAAATTGATAGAAATTTCAATAGGCTGAATTTTTTCAATGTACTGATCCAAAGATTTTTAGTTGACCGTTAAATGTTCGGAAGACCGAATAACTAGTCTCAGAGAAATTTAGTGTATCGATAATAATCGGCAAATCAATACAGAGAAATTCGATATACCGAAAAAAGTTTAGTATGTCGAACTACAAGTTTTTACTATATATTTGAAAAATCACAAATTCCAAGATCTCTTCTATTTTTAATAAATTGATATTCATTTAGATGTTTAGTGAAAATATTAGCTAGTTGTTCATTTGTTGGATTAAATTCTAATTTTATATCATTTTTAACATATGATCTTTAAGAAAGTGATGTCTCATTTTTATATGTTTAGTCCTGGAGTGATGCATCAGATTTTTTGACAAGTTAATTGCACTAGTATTGTCACAATAGGTTGGTGTAGTAGATAATTTTAATCCAAAATCTTTCAGAGTTTGCTTCAGCCATAAGACTTGAGCACAACAACAACCGGCTGCAATATATTCAACTTCCATTGTTGAAAGTGCTACACTATTTTACTTTTTACAAAACCAAGATACTATGGAATGTCCTAAAAGTTGACAAGTCTCAGTAGTGCTTTTCCTATCTGTTTTACATCTTGCATAATTCGCATCACTATATCCTAGTAGATCTAGCTTAGTATTCCTAGGATAAAATAATCCATATCCTATTGATCCTTGTTGGTATCTGAGGATTCTTTTAACTGCCTTTAGGTGTGATTCCATTGGAGAAGCTTGAAATCTAACACATAAGCACACACTAAACATAATATCTGATCTACTAGCTGTCAAGTACAACAAGGATCCAATAATTCTCTGGTATAATTTTTGTTCTACCTTATGTCCATTCTCATCTTTCTCTAATCTAGTGGAAGTGTTTATGGGAATTTTGGCTATTTTACAATTTTCCATTCAAATTTTTTTTTAAAGTTCTTTAGTATTTTTTTCTTGGTTAATGAAGATTCTTTCTTGAGTTTGTTTTATTTGTAGTCCAAGGAAAAAGGTTAATTCTTCCATCATGCTAATTTCAAACTCTTTTTGCATGCTGTTTGAAAAATCTTGACATATTGCTTCTTTGGAGGATCCAAAAATAATATCATCAACATGTATTTGTACAATTAATATTTCGTTATCTATTTTTCTTATGTGCAAAGTAGTATCAACCAATCCGATTGTAAACCCATTTTCAATTAGAAATTTCCTTAATCTATCATACCGTGCCCTAGGGGCTTGTTTTAATCCATATAAAGTCTTAATTAACTTATAGACATGATCAGACAATAGTTCATTTTCAAATCCAGAAGGTTGCCTGACATATACTTCTTCCACAACGATTCCATTTAAGAATGCATTTTTGACATTAGGCAATAGTTCATTTTCAAATCCAGAAGGTTGCCTGACATATACTTCTTCCACAATGATACCATTTAAGAATGCACTTTTGAAATTCATTTGAAACAACTTGAAGTTCATAAAGCTAGCATAAGTTAGGAGCATTCTGATAGATTTTAATCTTGCAACAGGGGCATAGGTTTCATCGTAATCTATCCCTTCTTCCTGATTCTACCCTTGAGCTACTAATCTAGTCTTATTTCTAACTACATTTCCTGATTCATCTAACTTATTTCTAAATATCCATTTAGTTCCAATTATTTGCTGATTTTCTGGTTTTGGGATGAGTTCCCAAACATTATTTCTTTTAAACTGATTAAATTCTTCATGCATGATCATAGTCCAATACTCATCATTACAAGCTTCACCTATGCTTTTACGTTCAATGGATGAAATAAAGGCATAACTGGCTAATCCATGATCTACAATTGACCGGGTTAGAATTCCGTTGGAAACGTCACCAATGATGAGTTCCTTAGGATGCCTAGATACATATTGCCAATCCTTAGTAAAAGATTTTGATTCATCTTGATTTGACTTTGTTTGTTCAATGCTTTGGAGTTCTTCTTTGTTTAAGATGTTTCAATGATTTTAGGTTCATCATTTATCTCATGGGGTATTGGTTTAATTTTGTTATGTTCTTCAAAATTGACATGTAAAGATTCTACCATTTTCATTGTTCTTTTATTAAATATTCTATATACCTTTCTTTCTGATGAATATCCAAGAAATATTCCATCATCAACCATGGGGTCAAATTTATCTAGGTTTTCCTTCGTGTTCAAAATAAAGCACTTGCAACAAAAAACTTTAAAATATGATATTTTAGAAGTTTTGCAAAACCAAAGTTCTAACGGAGTTTTATTTAAAATCTGTCAGATTAAAACTCAATTTAAAATGTAGCAAGAATTATTTATGGCTTCAGTCCAAAAATACTTTGGTAAATCATTTTCACATAGCATTGTTCGAGCCATTTCATGGAGTGTTATATTTTTTTTTCTCAACAACTCTATTTTGTTGGGGAGTTCTTGGAGAAGAAAAGCTATGTTCAAAATCATTTAAATCACAAAAGTTTTCAAAATCTTCATTTTCAAATTCTCCTCAATGATCACTTATTATTTTAACATTTTTTAACTCCTTTTCGTTTTTAATGTTTTTGCAAAATTTTTGAAATTCAGAAAGGACATCACTTTTGTTGGCCAAAAATAAAACCCAAGTAAATCTAGAAAAATCATCCACAATAACAAAAACATATCTTTTCCCACCTAGGCTTAAGGTTCTACTAGGTTCAAACAAATCCATATGAATTAATGGTAGTGGTTGTAGGATACTAATGCTTCTCTAGTGGGGGGGGGGGGGGGGGG
>JAMKQA010122378.1:0-11982 GCA_024699735.1 Posidonia australis | reverse complement strand
AAAATAATCCCCATGCTAATCTATACTTTTGTTTCTAGCATAAGATCTGCATGAGTTATCTTCGTTTATCATTTCCTTGCACATAGCATTTTGCCACGCACCTATATGTTCTTGCACATAGAAATATGCTTATGATCATCATTTACATGTTTTGATTGGCGTTATCCAGATCACGTTTGTGCCTTGGCACTTTGCATGTTTTCATACATGAACCCATCAACTTGTTTTGATTTTGAATACATGATTTACATGATGATTCTTAAACCTATGCATCCTCATCATGTTTTCAGTTCTTAATAATGGCATGAACCCATCTGCATTAGCATGAATCACCCTATGTCTCTGCTGGGGTGGATTCTGGATCAGATTGCAGTCTGATCTAGATTTCCTGGGGCGCACCACTCAGGCGCACCTGTCCAGCGCACCGAGCAGGTGCGCCAGACTGGTCAGAGAATGAAACACTCGCATTGCATCATTGTTTGCATGGCTTTATCGAAGGCTTTGAGCTGGTTCCTTTTATGATTGATTCTCTGATGTACCAAGATGTCACCTGCATGCTTTTCAATTTTGATCGGATTGTTTTCCAACTATTTTCTCCATTTTGTTATTCAGTTCTATGTTGAATCTGGTAGGTCGATTGCACCTTACTCCTTCGTGGAGAGCCTTGTGCATCGCCCCATGATCCAATGGCCTAACTGAATCGTGCATTCTTCATTCTAGCTTAAATAGGTGAGACCTTGTGTGAGGCTACCAGCCCTTGAGCACAAGGTCATTGCATTTGCATTTCTCGCACTTTTAATACATGTTTCTTCCAAGTTTTACAGAGTGATTCTACTACGTACTTTTCCAGAGTGCATCCTCTGATGTTTTTGGTTTTGTGTGGCTTTCTGTTTTTCCCTCAACATGTTTTCCTAGCCCACGTAGACGCACATAGGTGGTGCACCAGACTGGAACACCAGTCTGGCGCACCAAGCAGGCTCATTGGCCTGTTCTCAGTAGCACAACAGGCTTTCACATGTTTTTTCTTACTTTCTTGACCCGATTTGCTTCTGGGTTTTCGTTTGGTTTTCTTCCTTGATGTATTAGGAAGGAACACCTTTGTTTTCAGCAGTTTTTCCGCACTTTTAGATTGCATTAGGCATATAGTAAAGCAAGGATGATAAATCACTCGAGATATTTGATCTTTGATCTTATTATGCAATATTATTGCATCAACACTTGACCCGGCATACGAGCGATATTTCTGAGCGTTAGGACACACCCCTACACATCATGCACCCGTACTTTAGACACCACACTCATTAGCATGGCATGGCATATCGCCCTTGGGCGTACAGCAAAAGGCTGCAAAGCCGACATTTTATTAGCAAGAGAGAAACCAATAGAAGACCGATTTATCGGGCGTACGAGGGTGCCTAACACCTTCCTCGTACGTAACAGCGATCCTTACCCGCATTTCTGGTTTGCGCAAACCCTTTTTTTTATTTGTTCTGCATGATTTTTTCATGTTTTATATGGTTTTCCTCGTCTTCCATTTGAATAGACTAGGTGGCGACTCCTGCATTTTTGCATCATTTTCTTTTTTTGCCGTGACTTTGCTGACTTTGGCACACACATATATTTGTTGCCATCCTCGACGACATGGTTACATCACCCATCTTTATTCTTCATCACGTTTTGGATCAGATTGCAGTCTGATCCAGATTTTCTGGGGAGCACCTCTATGACGCACCAGAGTGGCGCACCTCTCCAGCGCACCACTCTGGTGCCCTATTCAGGAGCACCAGACTGGTCAAAGAGTAAAACATTCACTTTTGCATATCTGCTTGCATGGTTTTCTGAAGATTTCTGAGCCTGATTCTTTTACCACTTGCTCTTTTATATTCCATGGTTTTGCATGCATGCTTTCAATTTAAAGCAAGATTGTTTCCTAGTTGGTTTCCCCCTTTGGATAATTAGTCCTTGATCTGAATCTGGTAGGCTGATTACACCTTACTCCAACATCGAGAATCTTGTGCATCAGCCCATGATCCAGTGGCATGACTGGATCCTGCATCTTTCATTTAGCATGCACAGGGTGTGATCTTGTGCAAGGCTACCCGTCCTTGAGCATAAGGTCCATAAGTCATTGCATTTGCATTTATTTCACATTTAAGGCATGTTTTCCAAGTTTTTGCGAAGGATTTTACATGACATGGTTTTTCTAGAATGCATTCTCATGTGATGTGGCACTGCATGGATTTCTATTTTCCCTCAGCACATCTTTCTAGCCCACGTAGAAGCACCCAGGTGGCGCACCAGACAGGAGCACCAGTCTGGCACACCAAACAGGCGCATCAGCCTGTTTTCAGTAACACACAGCAAATTTTTATATGGTTTTAGCATGATTTCTTGCTTCGGTTTGCTTCTGCATTTTTTCTGGTTTTCTTCCTTGATATACCAGGGAGGCATAGCTCTGCTTTTAACTATTTTCATACTTGTTAGATTGCATTTGGCATATAGCAAAGCAGGGATGAAAAATCACTCGAAACTGACATATCTTTGATTTTATTTACGCAATGACTTTGCATCGACACTTGACCCGACATACGAGTGACACTTCTGAGCATTAGGACACACCCCTACACATTATGCACCCGTATTTTAGACACCACACACATTAGCATGACATGACATATCGCCCTCGGGCGTACAGCAAAGGCTGAAAAGTCGACATTTCATAAGCAAATGAGAAACCTATAGAAGACCGATTTATCGGGCGTACTAGGGTGCCTAACACCTTCCTCGTGTGTAACAGGGATCCTTACCCATTTCTAGTTTTTGACGTGCTTTTCCATTGCATGATTTGCATGTTTTATATGGTTTTCCTCGTCTTCCATTTTAATAGACTAGTTGGCGACTCTTGCATTTGCATTTTTATTTTTATTATTTTTACCGTGACTTTGCCGATCCTCGTGTATTTTGGCCTATCGCGTCGAAGTCCTCGAGGCTATCGCCGGCATGGTTACACCAGCTGTAGAATGTTTGTCCAAAAGGAAACAAAAATCGAGTGATGAAATATTGAGTTATGAAATATTTCTACCTAAGTGTCAAAAGCTAACATTATTCCTATTAAGCCAATAAGTTCAGAAAATAACAAAAACTAGGGAAATTCAATCCCAATACGAAGGATTAAACTTAAGCCCACTATAATAAGAAAAGATTTCAAAAAGTGACCCACGACTTGAGAGTTGATTTACGTCAGATAACAAAAAATCCAAAATGACTCTTAGAGTAGTGTAGTTTAATAATATATGATGAGACGATTCAACAACATATTAACAAACATCATAAGACATAGATCCGATCCAATCCTGTTTTTATATATTAACTTTACAAAGGATTTTATCATGACAGGCCAACCAAGCAAAATCTTAACTTTCAAGGGTATTGGGTTTAGAAAGCAAAGATACCATTGAAATTCAAGTTATTCTCTTGGCTTGCAATTAACAATAAAATATTGTCTAGAGAAAATCTCTCCAAGAAAGGCTGGCTGGGTCCAATCTCCTATCCCTCCTGTGGTCATGTTTTAGAATCTTCTTCTCACATCTTAGAGTAATGAAATCTAATGCGACCATCGTTAATGATCTCATAACAACTCTTGACTAAATAAACTTTTTTAAAATTAGGCAACCATTCAATCACATCCCTCTCATTATTGAAAAGAAGGTTATTCATTATCTCTATAAAGCATTCAAACTGAAACTACAACTTATCATATCTAGATGAATTATCTGGAGAATGCTTAAAAAGTCCTGAAAAATCACTATTATATTTCAACCAAGCTTTTTTAATATTGTTTTTTTTATTGATAACCAGCGAGAATAGATCTCGCAGCCAATACTTAAGGGGATCGAAATCACCCCAACTACTCTCCCAACAGAGGGTATCCTCTCCATTATTTACCAAGGACCTAAAGAATGCTCTCATAATAGGAAGCAGCACCTAAGTTCCCTCCAAAGGGGCAAACCATTGGCAACAGAGTTTATTAGTGCTTCCAAATTGTTACGAGAGAAGTATCTGGACTTGACCAGATCAGTCCATTTTAACTGATATTTCCCAGAGATTAATTGCCATAGGAGTTTGCATTTCAGGGTTGTACTAAAGTTTCTAATGTTTATAATATCTCAACCTCCCTGAGATTTTGCCCTACATATTTTCTTCCAGGCCACTAATTGATACCCCGAATTAGGTGGGCCAGCTACAGACCATAAAAATCTTCTACGTAACCTATCTATTTCTTTCTTCACCTTCATAGGGAGATAAAGTATAAAAAGGAAATATATGGGTCTAGCTATCAAAACTGCATTTACTAAGGTCAGTTTTCCACCAAAGGATAAAAACCTAGCTTTCCAAGATGCCAACTTATCAGTTAGCTTATCCAAGACCGGTGACCAGTCCCGTAAAGAAGCTCTCCTATAATGTAGAGGCAAACTCTAGTATTTAATTGGCAAAAGTTTCTACTTATAACCAAGAATATTGCAGCATTTATTAATATGACTCTACTACACCCCAATACCTATGATAGAGGATTTCCTAAAGTTTATTTTCAGACCGGAGTATGCCTGAAAGCAAGCTAGAATCCTCTTAACATTGACAATTCCTCCCTCAAAAGCAGATAAGAAAAGGATTGTGTCATCTGTATATTATATGTTAATTACATTTAGTTTATTTCTAGGGAACTGGATACCATGAATTAAATTTTGTTGAGCTTCTAAACTTATTATTTTATTAAGTACATGAGTAGCTACGATAAAAAATAATGATGAGATAAGGTCTCCTTGTCTTAGCCCATTAGAGGCTCCAAAGAAATCAATTGATACTCCAATAACTAAAATTGAGTACCTAATCGATGAAATACACATTTTAATCCAAGTTTTCTAAATTTCTCCACAGCCTAGGCCTTGAAGAGACTTAATTAGAAAATCCCAGTTAACATTGTTGAAGGCCTTTTCAAAGTCTAATTTAAGAATAAATCCTAACGTAGAAGAATGATGCATAAAGTGTAAAGTCTCCTGAGCTATTAGGAAGCAATCGTGGATATTTCTCTTCGAAAGAAAACTACATTGACTATTATCTATGAATACATTCAAACAATGTCTAAATCTATTTGCCAAACAATTGGCAATAATCTTATAGACTCTATTGAGTAAACTGATAGGTCTAAAATCTTGAACCTTTTAAGCTAGTATTCTTTTGAGGATGAGCGTAATGAGATCTGATTGATACCTCTGAAAATGTTTACATCAAATGACTTCTCAAAAAATTTGAACAACTTGAGAAGATCCTCCTTCAAAAGGTTCTAGAAGGTTTGGAAGAAGCAAATGGGGAATCCATCAGATCCTGGGGATTTATCTCCAGCTAATCCATAGACAGTGATTTTAATTCCTTCTAGCGAGAAGCTGCCCTGCAATGCTTCTGAAGAAGCTAATTTGGTAGGGAGTAAGAGGTCCCAGGACAACTCACCCATAGAACCCCCATCTTTGTTGAAAGATTGACAAAATGAACTTCTATTGTGTTGCTAATTGCCATCCTATCTTCCACCAATCTCCCATCAACTTTAAAAGAAGAGATAAGATTTTTCCTACACCTCCCATTAACTATTTTATGAAAAAAATAGGTATTAAGGTCACCTTCTTTCAACCACTGAATTCTGGATCTTTGTTTCCAATATAGTTCTTGCTCTAATTGAAGGTTATAATGTTCAATTTTTAGATTCTGTAAATGCCCCAATTCCAAAGATGAGAGTCAAGTAGTATCCAGTTTAGCATCCAGGGCCTCAATGAGTATTTCCACTTCACCCAACGTGCAAACTCTTTTAACTTGCTTTCCCGTAATCCAAGATTTTATAAGCCTCTTGACACCTCTCAGTTTCTCTACTATGCTAAAAATTGGATTGGAGAAATTGGGTGCCACCAAGGGATTCTGAAACCATCTTTTGGAATCCATGTATGGTGAACCAAGCCTTAAAAAACTTGAAAGGAGAGGACTCCCTCGAAGGTGGCAAGGTACTGACGCAGATCAGAGTGTGATCAGAGATAGGTCTAGAAAGACCTTTACATGACAAGTTTTGAAAGCTAAACTCTCAACCCAAAGAGACCAAGAACCTATCTAACTAAACTATAGTTGGGGGACGTTGCAGGTTAGACTAAGTATAAAGACAATTATTAGGTACACAGTCGATATGATTACAAGCTGTAATGAAATCATTAAACTTTAACATGATAGGGGAGATCCCACTCCTCTTGGAGTATTCAAAGGAGAATTTGGAGATGTTAAGATCTCCCTCGATCACCCAACTGTCCCCCATAAGATTTCTAATGCCTTCATGTTTAGAAATAAAGAATGATTTCAAAGATGAGATCCAAGGACCATAGACACTCGTGAGCCACCAATCCACATGGCCAAGGGATGAAGAAAATTGAATAGTAATCAAAAAAATCCTATATGTACATAGATTTTCTGAAGAACATAGTCATTCTAGCCAAGTAATAACTCACCTGAGGCTCCTGAGGAGGGAATTATTTCCCAGTTGTTGAGCTTACCTCCTCCCAAAGTACAAGCGATATTCTGGTGGAGGTGATCCAACTTAGTTTTACTAATGATAATAACATCACACTTAAAGCTACACACCAAGTTTCTAACAGCTCTATGTTTACCACTAGAACCTAACCTTCTGATATTCCAAGTAAGAATAATCATTAAAAATTTTAATTGATTAAACGAAGGAACAAGATGCCTCCAAGACAAAATTTATTATTCTCTAAGTCCACAGAATGGAGGGAATTTTGACTACACAAAACATTAAGAAAAACCTTAGCTTCCTGAGCAGAAGAGATAGCAATACCAACTTTTTTACAAAAATCCATAAAATCAGCATAAGATAGCCAAAGAAACACATCATTAGTCAAACCCTCTTTCTCATTGCAGTCCACTGAGGAGGAACCCCCCTCGATGGAAGAAGAATCATAACTAGTAGAAGAATTGAATGAAAAATTACAAGCAGGAGCATTACAAGGAAAAGTATAAGGAAACAGAACGTTTTCAGTACCTGATGGGGGGCAATTGCAGAGGTAGGTATAGAGTCCTTGCAGTCCATGATGTCTTTGCCATCATCTTCAACCTCTCCTAAAATGGCCATAATCTTTTTAAACTTTTCCTTATTAATCTACCTCGCTTTCCTATCTGAGGAAACTAACTTTGACAATACCGCATCCAGAAGAAAGTCCAGGCTGTCCCCCAGGTTAAAACCTGATTTGACTTATGGAGCCACCTCCCCTTGGACTTGAGAAGAGCCAGTACCCCCCACTGGGGCCGAAACACAACCAGGGAAGGATGAAGGACAAACACTTGAATGAGCAGGGGAGGGAATAGGCAAAGCACCCTCCTAAGATGGTTTGGTAGGCAACCCTGTAGAGTTGCCCCTAGAGAATATGGATGGAGCCGAAGGATTCGAGAGAGTATTAAGACGATTCGAGGTTCTTTTCCACACATTGCCACTTGACTTGATATGACGCATGGAGTTAGCATTTTTCCAGTTGAAATTTCTCTTAAAAGATTTCCTCCCCATCTTCAGTGGTCTTGAAGTATGGAAGGAGGAGGAACTGGAGACCCAAGCAGGATTAGGACCAAGGTCCCAACTACGACAAAACTTTGTAGGATAAATCTTAGAGGCAAAATTAAAATATTTGATGTCCAAGAGCCCTATCCCTGGAAGTAACTTTATTTTGACACGAGCAAAACTAAGAAACTTGGCATTAGCTAGATTAAAATCTACTTCTAATAATTCAGCGAACTCACAGACCATTAGATGAAAAGTATCAACCAATGATGAGAAATACCCTCAAGCTTAATCCAGAACCCTTCATCTTTCAGGGTAAACATAACGCTTGAATAGACCGACCAAGGTGCAAAAGAGACTGTGATGGAGACTAGAGAGGAATCATACATTTTTAAAGCTTCATCTCTAGCCGAAATTGAAGAAAATTTCAGAAGAAGCTTCCTAGGGACAAAGTCATGGATTTCCCATGACACAGACTCAGGCCAGGCTCTCTTTAGTCAGCTTAGCAGACAAAAAGGATCCAATCGCACAGGTGGAAAAGAACTAAAGCTGGTGACAAGAAATGTCTAAGGGGGATAATTACAAGGTGGTGAGCTATTTGACCCGCAATTAACTTAGGATGGGGCGCTTTCAGTACCCTTGATTTACCGAAAAACTTGCAAATTACCACAAAGTGACAAAAGGAATTGCATTTATACAACGTTCCTTTTACAGTGGGCCTTAATATGTCCATGCAATCCACACCTATAACATGTACTAACTCTATCACAAAATTGAATGAGCACTGACCTTACGATTGTGGACCACAGTCCACCCACCACTTGAGGAGACCGACACCCCACTTGTCCAACTACTAACTTTAATACTCTTCGCTCTCTCCCAACTACCACACGACTTAGGATGGTAACAAGGATAGGGGGATGAGAGAATCGAAAATCTAAAGCCACTCGAAGTGAAATCAGAGTCGAGTATCGAAGGAGTCGAGCATTTTGAAAAGAGCTTGCCATTCTCATAAATGCTGGGAAAAAATCGAGGCCCAGAATTAAATGCCTCCCTGCGAGCGATGCCTAACCGACATACTTTCGAAGGAGAAGGTAGGGAAACATGCACACCGCTATCCATGCCATTTATTGCCCCCTTTCTCTCAAGAGATCTCAAAAAATTTCTCGACTGACAACGATGATTCGATTTACTAATTGGCTTTAATGGTGTACCTGGGGGTCCCCGCATGATATGAGTTTTGGAACCCAAGGTCGAATTAATCACCTCCTTGTTAACATAATCGTTGGCTAGCAATTTCTCTCGAAATGTCTTAATTGAGAAATGGCACTGTAGTTATGAATATTAAACCAAGTAGTCCATTTTTCACCAAACCCAGACCTCTAAGAGAGTCAACAAGAAATTCCCAATTGACATTATTAAAGACTTTTTCAAAATCTAACTTCAGCATTAAACCAGGTCTATTAGTAATGTGAAGGAAATGTAAGGTTTCCTAAGCCATCAGGAAACAGTCACTTATATTACGACCTAGCAAGAATGCACATTGAGAGTCATCCATCAGATGATTAAGGACAGGGTTCAATCTTGTAGCAAGATACTTAGAAATGATTTTGCGACTACTATTTAGGAGACTAATAGGCCTATAGTCTTGTATTCTTTCTGTCCTTTTTTCTTTGAAATAACTGCCGTTAAGGTTTGGTTAATACTGTTTAAAGCATTAAGACTATCTAATTGATGAAAGTACTTCAATAAATCGACAAGGTCAATCTTAATTAATCCCCAAAAAAGTTGATAGAAGTACAGAGAAAAACCCATCAGCTCTTGGGGATTTCTCTCCTTGAAAAGAAAATATACTTTGTTTAATTTCCTCTTCTAAAAACATTACTTCCAATAATTGAGACTAAGGGATCTTATGAGGTAAAAGCAGATCCCAATTCAAAAAGGGATGCTTAAATGATGCTTTATTGAAAAGAGAGAAAGAAATCTATAATAGCATTACGTATCTGTGAAGGGGTTTTAGTCAATATGTTATTGATGTTTAAAGATGAGATTGTATTTTTTTTCTTCTTTTACAATTAACTATCTTATGAAAAAATGATGTATTTTAGTCCTCTTCCTTAAGCCATTGAATCTAGAACATTGTTTCCAGTACATTTCTTGACCCTGAAGAATGTTAAAATGTTTCTATCTCAAGGATTGCTTATACTACCAGCCATCCATGGATAAAGAGTTGGACTCTGCTAGAACATCTAACCTAAAGGATATCAACTTCAATGGCCTCTAATCTAGCACTGTAATCATTCCTTTGATTATGATGCCAATTCTTGATAGACCACTAAATGCTGTTAATTTGTAGGAAAGTTTTTTAATAGGGTCAGCACTAGACATAAAGCCAATCCAAGACTGCTGAACCAGATCCTCAAAGCCATCGAATAACAACTGTGTCCTATAATATCTAAAAGGAAAAGGTCCCCATTTTATAGATTTAGTATTTAGGCATATAGGTATGTGGTCAGAGATAAGTCTAGCCTTCCTGTGTATTTAGATCTAGGGAAATGTAATTCCTAACTAAGGGATACTAAAAGCCTATCAAGCTTGACCATAATATTCTTCTCCTGAAAATTTGACCAAGTGTAGAAGCAATTGAAAGGAGAGGAATCTATTAGATTAGAATCAACAATAAAATTATTGAAATTGGTCATAAGTGGGGAGGAAGAGGTTCTATTGGACTTCTCATAAGAAAATTTGATGAGATTAAAATCCCCTCCAACTACCCAATTATCACCCACTAGATTGTGCAAATAACAGAACTCATCTAAAAACTTCAACTTTAAAGGATGAGTGCACGATCCGTACACTCTAGTGAGCCCCCAACTAAATGAGTCAGATAAGTTCTAAAACAGAATTGAAAGAGAGAAGGTTCTTTGGTGCCTATCATATTTAGACACCACAGAAGCATCCAAGCTCATTAGGATGCCTCTAGCATTGCCTCAGGATACAAGGAAATCCCAAGCATTCAACAAGCCACCCTCAATTAATCTAGGGTAGGGGAAAAACCATCTGCCTATGCTTCACTAACAATTAACAGGTCACATCTACTCCTACGCACTATGTTCCAAAGTTCCCCTGTTTTATTACTACTTCCTAAGCCCCTAATATTCCAAGCAAGGATAATCATTGAAAAAGATATTAAAAAACGTAGAGCCTAGAATTGCTCTACATAATCATTGGTGTGTTCAAGATTAATATTGGGCAATCCTTGTTGTGTTCTAACATAATCAAAGAACCTTCTAACTTCATAAATATTAGAGAACACAATACCAATCTAAGAACAAAATTGTACAAATTCATCATAAGAATCTCAAGATAAAATATCATATGAAATTGATCCTTACCAGAAGATACTTCCAGTTTACTAGAAGAATTCAATGAAGTGGCTAATAGGAAAGTATTCGATGAAGCAGGACCTCTAGTATCATTAATATCAAAAATAAAAGGAGCCAACCGACATGTACCTGCAAATGGGGCCAGTGGTGCAACATGGTGGGATCAAATGGGAGCACAAGTACTACTCTTCCTCAGATTCATCGTTCTACAGTTCTCCTAAGGCCGCCAAGAGGGCTTGCTAATGAAACTTTTTATATTTTTTAACTTTAGTCTCTTAAGCATCATCATCTTTAATTGAGGATTTGATCACGAGAGCAGCATTAGGTGTCTTATCATGTAACGCCCCGCTCCCGGGCACGCAACCAAACCACAGTATCACAAGCCTAATTACATAAAATTACAGAACAATAGAACTATAACTAAGGCTCACCTCTAGGATCTCGATGTGCGGCTAGAAGCTCCAATTCCAACACCGGAACCTGGCTGCACGCGGTCTGCACCTGAAAACCAAACAGCACACGTGAGTGACATCTAAGTCAGCCAGTACGCACCCCCAAAACACACAACTACAAACAAGGCTCGGCAAAGCCAAAAGAAACATGTTTCCTACCATTTTGCAAAAACTTGGTTTTCTCCTTTGAAAATCATTTTCTTTATTAAATAATCACTTAGGAATTCAATCCCAAAACCAAATTCTTTTCTTTACAAAATCGTCACTTGGGATCTCAATCCGAAGCCAAGCTTTTTCAAAAGCCACATCCCTTTCCTTTCTCAAAACATGTGGAAATTCTTTCAAAAACCACTTTCCTTTCAAAACATTCATTTCACGATTCTAGGACCATTTCACAAGTCCAATCCTGACCACACACATTTCTCTCTCATTATTATTTCCACTTACATTAATATTGTTACCTTGATCAGGGGTAACCTGGCACACAAGCAGTAGATGAGGACATCCTTCCCCAACCTCCCTACACTGCCGCGATGAGATTCCC
>JAMKQA010122377.1:0-12514 GCA_024699735.1 Posidonia australis | reverse complement strand
TCAGTGAATTTTAATGGGTTTTAGTGTTTTATTGGGTCATGTGGGCTAGTGTGGGTCTAGTTGGGACCTACGTGGACTAGGGTTTTGATGGTCGCGACCAGAGCATCAACCGGAGGAGCCTGTTGCCAAATGAGCTCAAAATTGGGGTGTCTACACATACATATATATATATATATATATATACATATACATATATATATATATATATATGTATATATACATATATATATATATATGTATATGTATATATATATAATTTTCAATTTTTATTTATTTGTAGTTAAGTGTGGTAGTTATTGATTTGAATTAAAAATAGTTTGGTTTTTCAATTTATATATAAGAGACAAAGAGAGATTAAATGTCTTTATCCTTATCATATCCTTTATATGGAAATTCTGGGCAAGGAACCATTCCCTTAATTCGTACAGATGAGAATTTGACTCCATTACAAATTGAACAAAGAGCTACAGAATTAGCCTATTTCTTCAAGCAAAATATTTTAGATTCTATTTCCTTGTTATCTTGGCATGACGTCCAATAAAATAAACAAAAAAACTTGGAGAACATATACATATATACAACAAAACAGCTATTACTACAATAAGATGATACACCAATTTTTTGTGTGCCAAAAGTGTGTATGTGTGTTTTTTTATGTGTATAGAGCCCAACTTAATTATTTTTTCGTATTGGTAAGTAATAATAAGAAGTCTAATAAGTATGGATCCATTACAGTTATTCTAACATCTTGGAATATGGAATTCTTCTTTTTAGCCTATAAATTTGGAGTTGATACTTTAGATGGAGTAAAGGTTGTAAGACAATCATAATTATAATAGAGTTGTAAAACATGCTAGGCCATGCCAAGGTGGGTTGCTTATTTGCCAAGCTGACTTGCTAAACAAGCAACCCACCTAGGCCTTAGGTCGGGCCAAACTAGCCTAATTCAACCACAACCAGTGCTTGGGCTAACTCAAGGTGCAAGACTCTAAGCCTAGCCTAGGCCTGGGCCCTTAACTGAACTAGGGCAGGTCAAGCCAAGGCCTTGCCCTTTTGAACAATATATCAATAATAATAATAATAATAACAAAATGATTTTCTTAAATAATGTACAATTAAAATTACACAAACAAGTAAACATGGTACAAAAATTTAAGTTAATTAATGAAAAAAATATTTTATTGATAAAAATTAATTGAAAAAAGTTGGATAAAATTATATAAATAATCAAAAAGCAAATCCAAGAGATGATTCTCTAAGTTCATTCTAGCCACAAATGACAAGCTCAATATGGAAGTGGAGTTACTTTTGCACTCTTCTTTTTGTTTGTTGGCACCTTCCCTAATGTCTCATTAGATGAGACATCATACTGCCAAGGGTATATAATTTGTAGCCATGATAATTACATGAATAAACTTTAGCATTATTTAGATCAATAGTGTAAATTTGCAACATCTTCTCTCAAAGTGGTCTTCTTTCCACCATTATTTGTGAAAGTAGAGAGAAATTAGTGAATAGAAAGAGTAGAGAGATTTGAGAAGTGTGTGAAAAAATGATAGGGGAAAGGGGTATATATAGGTGTTTGGGAGGGAAGAGGAGAGGGGTTAAAAAAAGGAAAAAAAAAAAGGCCAAAAAAATCCCAACCATCAACGACAGGCCAAGCCAAGCCTAAGTCTAGGTCGAGCTCAGGCCAAGGGTTTGGACACTAGGCCCATCCCAACATGACAATTGTTCAAGGGTCAAGTTGACCCAACCCATGCCCTTGGAGGGTTAGGTTGAGCTCGGCCCTCCTAGAGGCTATTTGGCCTAATTTACATCTTTAAATTATAAAATATGACAAATATTCTAAGAGGAATGTAACATAATTTTCAAAACTAAAGGACAAAAAAAAAAAATCAAACAATTGCACGATAATTATAAATTATGTATTCATTCAAAATTTTATACTTACATATTGCATTAAAATAGTGAAGTATTACCCATTAAAATCAACTATGACAAACTTTATAAGTTGACTATATCATATATAAGAAGATCTACAAACAATTCTAGCAATTTACTCAAAAGACACAAACCTTTAATCGTATTTACTATATATTATTTGTTTAGGAGAAAGAAAGAGAAAATATAGGCTAAAAACAATGGATGTGTAGAATTTTCCTTTGACCTTTTTTTTATTTTTTTAATTTCATTACATAAGGTCCACAGTTTCCAACAACCATTTTAATTTCGATCTTATTATGTGGGTTCATTTATTCCATTTATATGGTAGTCATTTAATTTTAATATCATTATGTGGGGTCTAGCTATTTTATTTATAATTATATATATTGATTTTGTTGATTCACATGATTAACTACCTTTTTAGCTTCTAGCTTCTTATTCGTGTGAGTTTCTTACATTGAAATATTTTCCCTTTTTGACTTCACAAAATTAATTATCTACTATATGCAATTGTTCACAAGAGAAAAAGAAAATATAGAAGCTAAAATAAATGAGAGAGTTGAAATCCCATTTCCCTTTTTTTTCTTTTTTTAGTTTATTCTATTTTTAATAGAACTTAGTTTTTGTAGGTGCCTATGAAATCAATTCTTTAGGTTCCCAATTTTTGTCATTGGATGCTTAATTTGAGAACCAAGGGGGAGAGTTTGTGAGGTTAGGGGTTTTCTTTTCGTACTTATCATTTGAACACATCACAACCATTTGATGAAATTCAATGATTCATATAAGTTCTATTTATTGTACTAATCGCAAACAAAGTTGTAGACACTTACATACACACTTCTCTATTTTGGATATTACATGGGATCCACTTAATCCAATAACCATATTAATTTCAATCTCAATGGGGAAGTCCATTCATTTTATTTATGTGGAACCCATTTAATCTCTATATGTCGAGTCCATCTATTTTATTCATAATTATACATTCCTTTTATTGATTCAAATGAATAACTACCTTTTTGGTTTCATATCCATGTTGATTTCTTAAAATTTTTTTTTTCCTTTCTGCCTTCACAAAATCAAGTATTAGTGTATGTGCAAAGACACTCTTAATTGCAATCTCTTTTTTTTTAACTTTTATTTATACAAAATATTTTTATACATTATGTTACCATTTACCATATCTATTATTTTGATATTTCATTCTCCCTTTCTATAATTATAACTACTATGTACAATTTATTTAGGAGAAAAAAAAAGCAATGATATATCCTAAAAGCAATAAGGGATTAGAATTCCTCTTTCTTTCTTTTTCTTTGGAGTTTATTTTGTTTTTAAAATTCAACTATGAAGGTACCAACTTATTACCCATTACATGCATCTATTTATTCCTACAACAAATTTTAAAATTCCATTATGAGATCCACTTGTTTCATTTGTAACTATATATTTCGTTTTTTGATTTCAATGAATACCTACTTTTTTTTTCATTTTCATGTATTTTTAAAAATTTCCTTTTTTCATTTCACAAATTAATTCTATTTTACTATATGCACATGTAGTAGAGTAAGAATCCACACTACGCTAACATATTGTTTTACATTAATAATTTATAAAAAATATGCATTAAGTTACCATCTATGCTATTGTCATTATATTATTTTAGATTTTTATTCCTAATTTTATTATTTTCCATGTTTATTTTTTAGATATTTCCATATCTCCTACTTTACATTTTTTTTCTATTACTCTCCATTTATTTTCTATTTCCTACTAAATAAAAATAATCCTCCTCTCCCTCCCTCTCCAAGTGAAGGATAAAAATGAGCTACAGTAGGAGAGGGAGATATGATTATCTTTACTTAATAGAATCCTCGTGAAGGATAAAAATGAAATGAGTAATAATATAAATTTTTAAGAACATGTAATTAAAACAAGCACCACACCTATATTGCGGTTATCCAGGAATAAAAGATTAGGATAAAGATGATAACCTGTGAAACTCAATATGTACAACATTCCATCTGGCTTGTTCCCGATGAAACAAAAGCAAAATTTCCGTAAAGAAGTTACCAAATTAGTTAAAGCAAAGTAGCATTCTTCTTCACAGATACAATATTCAATAATTTACCCAAACAAAAGACACACCCACCTGCTTATAGAACAATTCTTTCAGTTCCTAATTTCACATGTATATGTTGTTTTACAGGGTCCTGTAGACAACGGATCAAGATTATGGTATCCTCATACATAAGATATTGACGGAAATCAATGAAATAAATGGAACTCTATACAAGGAACATGGAGCAACCATCACCTGATGGATCTCCGCACAAGCACAAGAACCTAAATCACCTTCAAAACAAATTGAGTGGCTTTTCCATTCAAAGAAATTATGCCTTAATGGTCTTCTCAGTATCATCCTCACTGTCCAGAACCTGCAAACAAAATGACTTTTCATGTGTGGGTCAAGAAACAATCATAATATATCGATCCAAATGAATTATAGCAGATCCGATGTGGTATTCATGGCCAAATGTATTCAATGTCAATCAGTGTAATCAAGGCTAGGTGCCTTAGCACCTCAGACTTCCAAACAAGTCTGGTATGGACCTCCTCATGACAACAGTTTTAGTGTCGTGTCGCCTTTTTAGGCGCTTGCATCACCTTTTCCCATGAACCAGGTAAGCACCCAATTAACGATGGCAACCATATCCAACGAGCTATCTTCATTCGCCTTTCAGAACCCTTTTTAAGATTTTTTGTGTGCATGTTCTTGTTTTTACTCTATTTTGCTTCTTAGTTGGCCTTTAGGAAAACCAACACTAGATTTGCTTCTTTTTTAAATCAACATCATATGTCAAATGTTAGCTTTACATGTAGACAGAAAATGAATAACAGCAAGCTCATGCAGTTTTAGAAGATGAAATTCTACTATTTTAGAGTATGAAGAATATATTTTTTGATCTTGCATTATATGTCCTATGACATGAATAAAACTACAGCATTTCTGATCACCCAGCAAGTTGTAAACATCCACTCACCCTAACCTTGTGACTTGTGACCTCTAAGAGCCAAAATTTTCCTTGCTGTTAAATATTGGTAGAGGTCAATGAACTTTGTGGAGTTTAATATTGTATTATATTCATGTATTTAAGTTTAAATAGTATTGATTGTATTTATTCCACATTTACTAACTAGGTCTACTTCAACTGGGCCAACTCCTTGCCTCTTTGATGGACTCTACGTTGATGGGGCACACACTTGTATGTGTAGGGAAGGTATCATAATCCATGGCATGATCCTAAATGTTGTGAACTTGATGAAGCATAATTTCCGAAACAATTTGTTTCTTTGCATCACAAAAATTACTCCGTTATATTAGAAAAACTCCCAGACAAAAGAAACCAATATAACCTCAGGAAAGAGTGACCTTTCTTGTAAGTGCAATATTTATCTAAAGAAGCAGGCAAATTTTCGCAACACTTTGTGTGCCAGAGTTTGATATAATATATGGATATGATACGAGAAACTATTGTTCTTACCTTGTCCTCAATTTTATCAAAGTCATCCTCAAAATCATTACCTCCACCATCTGCAATTAAACAAATGCCAAAATAAGAAGAAAGAAAAGACTCCAACAGTTTACTAACTAATTTTTTCTTTCACCAACATTATTTGCTGATTTGACTTTCCATTTACATAATACACTTCCCACAAACATGCTAGTAATTTAATTGGTATACAAGGATACAAGAAGACAATCATAAATAGCTTCAATATACTTCTCAAACCTGCATCCTCGTCACTGCTCCCCAAATCCCCTAGAAGAAATACATCCAAATCATGCTCTGGATTTGATGAGCCTGAAGTTTTACTCTGCAATTTCATATCTTTTGGTTCTGTGTTGGAAGCTGATGCAACTGTCTCGGTTTCCATAAGCTTAAGATCTTGTTCTTGCTGTGCTAACTTAAGCTTAGACTCAGCAAAGTACTTATCCTCGTACCTATAAATAATAGTAACGTCACATTAGTAAATTATGTTATGAAATTTATAATTGACCAATTAAACATTTAATGACATTAAATAGAAAAACCATGCAGCACTTAGTTATTGGTAAATATGTACAGTGATACAAAGAATAGGCCCAAGAAAGTTCTTTAAAATCAATGTTTCTCCTATCTATTGACTATGTACCATAAGAATAAGAAAGACGCTTTTGTAAGTTGATGCATGAGAAAATCACATGTGGAAGGACTTCACATGTCAATACTTGAGAAAATGAAATGTGGACATCCACACGACCACCCGGCAATCTCTCCATATGTTTGCTCTTATGGCGACCTTTTTTTAACTCATCATTCCCTATCTTCTCCACCTTGTTTAAAAAGAATGTATTGTTTTCCTAATTAACTTTTTCTAAACTATGTTTTAGAACTAATACAATTGTAATTATTATCAAGATCTCATAATCCATTTTATAATATTTTTATTAAACTTTATATTAAGCAAACAAATTCTTACAGTAGTAGTTGTTGTTCTTATTGTATTTTCATATTATAGTAGTTAGTTAATTACATATGTGATGTGGTCATACGTGTCAGATGAGTCAATTGGGATCCAATGACTGAGAAGTAGCCTGCACATGGTCTGTAACTGCTACGTGAGAATGGAATGCAAGGTCAGAAGATTTCGGTCTAGAGATGCTTGGATGCTCAAGTCAATCACTTAGAAGCAAGGGATGCTAACTGGATTGAACAGGTAATGATTGCATAACTTCTCCCGTTGGTAGGGAAATACCTTTTTATTGTCTCCACTGGTTCAGGCCATAGGTAGGACATAGGCACCCCCTTCGAGACTCAAATGGGACTGCTACCATCCATTGGCTCTTCCTGTGCACACCACAGTCTCCATCATGCCTCCTCCATGCGCCACCATCATTACTGCCCTTCTTCCCACCATTCTGTCATTGGCTACCTCATATACGTCCCATCCTCCCCCCACGGTATTTATGTTCCAACTGCTCATCATCACTCTTCAAGGCCCATCACCTCCAGCCCACTTGCATACGCCTAACTGACTTTAGGCCTTTCAAGCTGCCCTTCATGGTGACCATCCAAGGGAAGGAGAATCCTACCCATATCATTTGCCCCACGTCTTGAGGTTCGAGATGACCAAACCTCCAAAGGCGATCGTATCATCATGTAGGCTTACCCTCGGGATGCTTTCTGATGTGTAATAATTGGTTTCTCAAGACATCCTATTGCCCAACATGCAGGCAGTGGTTTTCTCCTCTCAAGGGTTGTATGGGACACATGTTGCCCTAGTGCAACCCCAGGTGTAAGAGGGACCTCAATCTGTGGACATGTCTCTTTGTAGACAGTGATGGCTCTTTTATGCCACATTCTCATCTTCTCCTACCTTTTCAAAATTTCAACAGCCTCTTTCCTTCGATTAAATAAGTGCCATCTTCCCCTCTGCCCTTTCTTTCCATCTCTCCTTGCACCCTTTCCTGCTTGTGCTTTTGCTTCCCTTCACCCTTACTCATTTTTCTCTGGTGTGTGTTCTCCTTCCTTTGATTTGGTATGCTTCCTTTTCTTTGCTCCTTCCTCAAATGACCTGCTCCTCTCGTAAATCTTCCTCTTCTTGCTGTCTTTGCCCCTTCCTCCAATCTGGTTACCCCCTCGTCTTCCTCCTCCACACTGCACTGCCGCCACCATCACCAGTCTTCCTCCAATAGTCCTACCCAACAATCCTTCCTCCTACCCAAGGTCTTGTCGAAATATCAAAGATTGAGGCGAAAGAAATGGCCTAGGCCTGCAAGGCCTACCAACTCCCATTAGCTCTGATGGTAACAGGAGTTGGTGACAACACCTTAAGCCTTCCTGAAGGGATGACGAACTTTGAGGTTTGGCTCCACTTCTCTCTTCCCTTGTATATTTTGGCACTCCTGCGAGAGGTTGATCTGCAGCTGATGCAGATTTTTCCCAACAGATGGATTCTCCTCCTCTGCTAGGCCGAATCGAAGTTTTCTGAAAAATCTTTGTGAATTGCAACATCCCTGGGGACACATCGCCATGCTACTTCAGTCCCTAAAATGGGGAAAGGAAGCTCCCAACCCTGCCCTCTCATGGGTTTAAGAGGTGGAGGTCGTGCTTTTTCTTCATGGAGTTGAACCCAGATAGATGCTTCTCGTCAAGATTGCAAGTGCCGAATAAGGAGAAGCCCCCTAACAGTGAGGAGTTGCAGAAGAAGAGGGCAAAGGTGGTGAAGAAGTGCTTCCAGCATCCTCCCTTTAAATGGGAGCAAGTCTGTGAATCACTCTTGCTGTTGCTATATAGGTCTGTCTTGGGGGTACTTATGGACCTGCATGATCGCCTAGCCTTAGTTCTACTAAGCCATCATTCTCCTCCTCTTCTGGGATCCATCTCCAGCAATCCAGCATCCATTCCAAGGGATGCCGGTTCATCTCCAATGATGAGGCGGATAAGTACCCTAACTCCACTGAGCAACTCTGAGGAGTAAGGTGTCTCTTTTTAAATCCTACCTCATTCAATATAACCAGGTATACTATTGTTTATGCAGATATGACTGACTGGAGTGTGCAAGACATGGTGACATTTGCACGAAACAACCCACAAAGGCAACCAAAGTGGGGAGATATCCAATCATTTGGGAGCTCATCCGAGTGCCCTCCTTTGCGAGGCCCATGGGTTTTTGGGAAACAGGGAATGGGCAGCAGCAACAACACCACCCACGACCACATCAGCAACAGCAACTGTACCCAACAGCAGCTGCAACACTAACACCAACACCAGCAACCTCCAACACCACAACAACTCCCTCCCCTTGCTCCGCCCCATTTATTGCTTCCCTTTTCTCCTCCAATGGAGTGGGGGAGGATGCTCTCCCACTGGCCCAGTAGTTCTTCGGGCCTCAGTAGTAGCCTGTCCTTGACTATCTTCAAAGCACCGGCAGAGGGGGCTCTGGAGGACCCTGCAGTGAAGTGCCCCCATACTGATGTGTGGGAGGAGCTAGTCTTTCCCAACACAGGGCATCCTCCTTTGATCAATTTAGTCAGTGACAAAGCAGCCCAAACTGTTGTGGTGAAGTCCCTTTACCATACCACTGAGTCCACAATGCTGTCTAGGTGGGCTGAGGCTTCCATCACTGCCAACATGGCCCAGGCTCCCTTGGAGGTATGGTTCTGCCTAATCAGAGATACCCACAAGGGTGTGTGCAGCAACCACAAAGGTGTGTGCAACAGCCACACCTTTGCCCAATCCCTCGCATACAAGACCCTACGGCAAGGATACTACTGGCCTACCCTACAGGCTGAGGTGATTGAGCTGGTTCAACGATGCGACCAATGCCATTGTTTCGCTTCCTGCTGCATGCTCTGACGAACAAGTTCACCCCCATCAGCTCGCCGATCCCGTTTGTTCAATGGGGGATCGACATCTTGGGACCAATCCCAAAGGGTCCTCAACAGCTATGGTGGCTTATCATCTCGATTGACTACTTCACTAAATAAAAGGAGGCCAAGCTAATCACTAGGATCGCCATCCACTACACCAGGGGGTTCATCTTCAAGAATGTTATCAACCGCTTTGATGTCCCCCTCACTATGATTGCGGACAACAGCATGTAGTTCACAAACCAAATTTTTCGTATGCTCTATGAGGAGCACGACATTTGACTCAAGTTCACCTTGATCGCCCACCCTCAAAAAAATGGCTAAATCAAGGTAACAAACAAAGCCATCCTGCACACCTTGCACACAAAGTTGGAAGGAACGGTCAACTTGTGGGCCAACTCTATCCCTGAGGTTCTCTAGTCTTACCACATGACAGCTCATATGACAACTCGAGAGACTCCTTTCTTCTTGGCGTACGGTGTAAAAGTTATCATACCAGTAGAGGTGTTTGTCCCTAGTTATCAATTGCTACATTACACCAAGGACATTGATGACAACAACCACCAATCAAGCAAGGACTTACTAGATGAGCCCGACCGCCAAGTGAAATTTCTCTAAGTCATGCTCATAGTACCTAATGTCGACGCGTGTCACTGAAATTTCACTGACACATTTCTTAATTTCAATTTACTGATACAACTCCTACACGACATCGACATGGAAGTTTTTTAAACAAATATGAATTTTTTTTACTGTGTTTCCACCAATACGATACCGACATGCCGATATTTTACCGACATGTATCTGTTTTTCAACTTGCCGAAGTCCGACACGAAACCGACATTTAATACATTGGTCATGCTACAACAAGCTTTGAGCATGTCATGTTGCAACCAGCTCCAAGCACATAAAGACCATAGCCAGGTGAGAAGCCCAAGGACCCTCCCTCGAGTGAAATTTTCTAAATCACGCTACTACAAGCTCCAAACATATCATACTATGACTAACTCCAAGCACGTGAAGCCTTTGATAGGTGAGAGGGCTAAAGGCCTTCCCTTGTGCAAAATTTTCGAAGTTGTGCTACAACAAACTTTAAGCATGTTGTGTTATGACCAGCTTCGAGCACACAAAGTCCTATGTTAGGCAAGAGCCCATGAGTAAAAAATTATTGAAGTTGAAAAGCAAAGCAAAGCCTATACAAAATAATTTTTTATTGCTTAAGGAAAAAGGAACAGTACAGGTGATGATCGCCAAGAACAACAACTAGTGGTACAACAATAGGAGGTTAAATCTTCAATTTAACCTGACCTCTTGGTTAGAGACCTCAACCGCCTTCGTTGGCTCGATAATGTCTCTTTCCCCATTAGCTTGCCTTCCATTATCGACATCGTCCTCACAACTACCTCCTCCCCCTCCTTCATTCCTTTGTCCATTGGCTTAACGTCACACTTGCAAACCTCAAGGAAATTAAACAAGAAGTCGTTGTAGAACTTTTTCGCCTTTTGTTGGGCTCGATCAACCGTAAGGTTGGACGTCACAAAAAGGTCTAACATGTAGTTAAGGGAGTCTTTGTAATCATCCATTACCTCTACAGAGCTACGTTGGCTTCCACCAGTTGGAAGTGGAGTCGATCGACCTCCACTCAGGCCTCAACCACCTCTTTCTCGATCTGTAGGAGCTTTATTTGGTTGTCAAGATGAAGATTCACCTCGACAGAGGCTTTCATCTCCTTCTTCTCCTTGTCGAACATGACTCTCAGTCAATTGCTTTTCCCTTTCAAGGACTCCAAAATGGTCTCTCACACCTCGTGAGACTGACAAAGAGCCTCAGTGGCAAAAAGTGTTCCCTACCACCCAACATATCAATCAATGCCCAACAAGGAGGAAAGACAAAACCTAGAGATCCCAAAGCATAGCCCGTTAATTACACTTAGTGGATGGTGGCCTCATTCAACACGGCCTCCCTACCCATCCTGCACAGGAGGACTCGATCGGTTTGGGGTGCTGCCTGTTCAAACTTGGCAAGACAAGATTCCCTCAATGAAGAATCAACCCCATGGGGGCCAACACAAAGGTTGGCGACATGTCACAAGTATCCACCAAGATGGTACTCAACTTCTTGGATGTCAATGCATCTACCGCTTGCTTTGTCATTTCTCTACCTATGGCATCTTGCTTTTCAAATGGCCACCCAACAACATGCCCTTCGACTTTTCTACCCTACCTAAAGCCAACACCGCAGTCGAGTTAAAAGGACTGGCAATAGCCAACACCTTCACGTTCTACAACATGAACCGATCGACACTAATAGGTTTGTGTTTGGCTACAACCAAAGCAACAGGTCGGTCAATCAGGCAAGAGAAGAAAAAGAAAAATACAAGCTAGAATCATTAAGGTGGGAAAGGCAAACCTAAGCTAAAGGCTATGAGCGCCAAGGTTAAAAATGTCAATTTCATGTCATACTTCGACAAGTTGAGAAATAGACACGTGTCAGCAAAATACCGGTAATGTCGATGAAAACACAGTAAAAAAAATTCCCATTTGTTCAGAAAACTTCTATGTCAATATCGTATCGGAGTCATGTCAGTAAATTAAAAATAAGACACGTGTTTGTGAAATTTCGACGACACATGTCAACATTTGGTACCATGATGAGGGCAGGAGGCAATCGTCGACACAGACAAGGATGCACCAACAGCTTTGTCATGATCGAATCCCCAAAGGTGCCTCAACCGCTCCAGGAGATCATCCATCCACTCTCAAGCTGGGTGGTCAGTGAGAAGGGGTACTTGAAATGGGTCTCCCACAAGAAAACTCAAGCCTTGACATCCACCTTGAGCTCGGATCATAGGACTCTTTCTTCAGTAACTAGCTAATCATAGGCCTGCAGGTAGGGGTGCAAACGGATCGGATACGGTACAGATATGGGTGTTACCATATTCGTATCCATTTTCGAAATGCGGATACGGATAGGAAATTTATATATCCATATCCTTAAAAAACGGATACGGAACGAATAAAAGGGGATCGGATACGGATAAAATCGGATATAAAAACGGATATGGCAATATACACATTACATAATTAATCAAACAATTAATAATATTTTCATATAATTATATATTTTAAGTTATTTAGTATATATGAAATAAAA
>JAMKQA010122376.1:0-12307 GCA_024699735.1 Posidonia australis | reverse complement strand
TGTGTTTTGGGAAGAAATCCCAAATATTAGAAATGGAAATGTTTTGGAAAATGAATTCCAAAAGTTTTTGAAAGGAATGTTTTGAAAGAAAATGTGATCTTGGAACAAATTTCCAAGATGTTTGAGAAGAGAAAAGAGATATGGCTTTTGAAAAGAATATAGTTTTGGGATTGAATTTCCAAGTAATTGTTTGATAAAGGAAAGATGATTTTTCAAAAAAAAAACAGAAGAGAAAACCAAGTTTTGCAAAATGATAAGAAACGAGTTTCTTTTGGTTTTACCGAGGTTTTGTGGTTTGTATGTTTTGGGACACGTACTGGGTGACTTAGATGTCACAAACGCGTGCTATTTGGTTTTTAGGTTCAGACCGTTTGCAGCCGAGTTCCGGTGCAGGAGTTGGAACTTCTAGCCGCACATTGTAATCCTAAAGATGAGCCTTAGTTACAGTTATTTGATGTTTCTGTAATTAATGTAACTATACTTGATACTGTGTTATGGTGGCGTGCCCGGGATCGAGGCGTTACACTGTGAGATAGTAATCCCACTAGTCCCGTAGTTACCTTGAAAAGGAAGCAACTATAGCATAGACAATTCCAACTTCGGAATTGTGTGTTTTACAGACAGTAGCATAGATAAGCATTTAATGTATTTGGTATTCACTAAAACCATCCAGATTCCATTCAACCAATGATCTTCCATCGAAATGATCTCTAATTGGAAGATCATCCTTAAATTGAATGTCTACTGGTGTCAGTCTAGTATAATATGTTTTTGAGATGGAATAGATTTTATTAATATCATCTTCTGACTCATTCTTTGTGTATTCCAATTGTAAATCAGTGTGTTCTTAGACTGTATTAATAATGTCTGCAAGAGATAATTTTTGCAATCTTAAAGAAAGTTCTTGAGCGAATTCATTTATTTGATTTATTTTAAGAGGTCCTTTATGACCTAATTCAATTCCTTCTTTCATATAATGAGGCATAATTATGGTTGGAAACTTTGGTGGTATTTTTATTCGAGAGTTATTTCCTCTGAATTTTCTAAGAGGTTTCCTATCCTATCAATTTTTCCTATAGCTTGTAGATGAACATTAGTAAAATTATTTTGTTTCATTATTTGTGTCATATGAGTTTGTCTAATAATATTGTTATTAGACTCTATATTCTTGAATGGTGTTGCTTTTAATTTTCCTATTTTAATTTGTTTCAACAGAGGGTGTATTGATTCTACCTCCTCTGTCTTATTAGCGAGTTTCCATGTATTTGTCATTTTCTTGATTACCATAGCATGGTCTTCACTAGAGAGGTGCTTGAGCATGTATTGTAATGTCTGCATAAAATATGTTTCATATCAATCAAAAAAGTATATTTTTTTTCTCTAATTCTTCTATTTGTCTGTACCATTGATTACGAATATTTGTTCTTTCTTCTAGGTCAAAATTTTGGAAAACCATTTGTTTTTTGTTTTATTTTCTTCTGAGTTAAAGTCTTTTCATAGTAATTCTTTGTCTATTTTAAATTCTCTTTTATTATTAATACTTAACATATTAACAGAAAAATCTGCTTCAAAAGGTTCATAGTTTTCTCTATATGTTGCAAAGGTTAACTCAGTTGGCCTATAGTTTGAATTTTCAGAAGATATTGATGACTTAGGCATTCCAGTGGATAAACTTTGATTTATAGTTATCTTTTTTGATGTAAAAAAGTTAATCTCTACATCTCCATTTGGATATTCCACTATGTTTTGTAATTCTTTATTTTTTAAGGATTTTGGGGGAACGACTTGATTTAATGTTAGTTTTCAGGAAGTTTTATTTCTTCCCACTTTAGTGCTTTAGGTATTATTGTGTTATTTTTTACATTGGTTAGAAATAATGTTGTTATTCCCTTTTCCGTAGAAACCTTAGCTTGTAGGGTTATTGTATTCATGACCTTAAAACAAATCCTATAGGAGATGATAATATTTTCTGATGCAGGATCCATATTGAATTCTTGTGTTTGAAGGTTTAATGTTAATACTTTTAAAAGACTTGGATTTAATAATGATATTGAAAAATTACGGAATGCATTAAAAAATACAGGTCCATCATTGAGAGTTGATTCTATTAAACCAAGGAATGAATCTTAAAATGTCTACAATCTCTAAGACAGATAAGAAATGAAGTGTTTAATCCATTTCTAGTTAGTGTTCTTGTTGAGACTTGAACTAATCCTATATATAAGTAGTGATATTTATCTCTATTTTGGATTAATTCAAGATCTTCATTGATTTTCCGCTGTTAAGGTTATTGAAACCATTCTTTTTATTGTTTTGATATGATAATTTGTCATTAACTTGAGAGTTCCTTTAGAGTAGATTTCTTTTGTTGGTACTTTAGGTATTTTCCAATTTAAGAGACTCTGATCAAGATTTTCAAAATTTAAATGTTCACTATTCTTAATACTTAGAGTTCTAATGTAGGTTGGACTCTTAGAGTTAGATGCCTCATGAGCAAATAAACTTTGTATTCTAGACATTATGTAGAAAACTAGTAACTCTAGTGGCCCGTCAACAGAAAATAGCTCAAGAAACCTAAAACTATCTCAAATGGGTAAAGAAGAGCACCTGCGACGAGAGACCTCGGACCTAGAGGAACAAGTCTTCCTTATAATCTCAAGATGGAAGTTTATAAGCAAAAGAAAACAACTTGGCTGTCATACAAGACAATTCAAGATCGAAAAGTAAGTATTATTATTATCGAATAACAATAAAATAGTCTTAATACACAACTGGAAAATAAAACATCATAAAACTAGAACATACTTTTAATATTGCAATAGGAACACACTTACAGAACTTGTTTATAATCGCACACACTGACCAGAGAACACCGACTTGTAGGACTTCTTACAAGAGAGGGATGACTTCCACACTCAACTGCTCAAAGGGACTTATGTGTGTGTGTGTATATCTATATATATATGGGAAGTTATGATAGTTATTATATAGTTTTACTGATACAACCAAAATTAAACTCAAAAATGAATTTGAATAAATCAATAAATGAATTAAAAGAAAACCAATGTCTCTTATGTACATCTTTTTTTAGAAGTTATGCTTATTATTAATATTAATAATAATAATATTATTATTATAGTTTTACTGGTATGAAATGCACTATTAAAGAAATGAATGAATGAATTTGTGTAAATCAACAAAGCAATTAAACAAGGAAACCATCAAATCAATATGACCCACGTACTTGCTTTTGGAAAGTTATGATATATAAAAAATAAATTAAAAATTAAAAAAAAAACTAATCTACTCCTAAAAAAAGTCTCGTTGATACGAGGAAAATCTCCCTACAATTAGTTAATAAGATTAGTTTATATGATAGGATGAGATTATTATATAGTTTTATTGGCATCAAATGAATTATTTAATAAATAAAAATAAACTTAAAAAAATTAAATTAAGTAAAAAACGAATTTAAATTTATCGATAAATGCATTAAAAGAGGAAATCAATGTGTTCCATGCCCTTTTATTTTAGGAAGTTATGATATAAAAAGAAATAAAGTTAAATTTTAAAAAATAAATCTATCGTGCTCTTTAAAAAGGAAACCAATGTGTCTCATATCTTTTTCTTTTGAGAAGTTAATACACTAAAAATAAATTTAATCTACTCCTAAAAAAAAGTGACAGAGCTCTCTCATTACTCCGTGGAAAACCCCTCATTGCTTAGTTTATAGGATACACAAAAAATAAATTAAAAAATTAAATCTAATCCACTCCTAAAAAAAGGCCATGGAGCTCTCTTATTACTCCGTAGAAAATCCCTTCCAACTTAGTTTATAGGATAGGATAATGGCATGAAATGCACTATTTAAATAAATTCAAAAAAAAATAATCAATAAATTAATTAAATGAGGTATCCATCAAACCAATGCTTCCATGTCATTGCTTTAGGAATGGTATAATACATAAATAAATTTTAAATTTTAAAAACAAAAGTCTAATCTACTCCTAAAAAGGACCATAGAGCTCTCTCATTGCTCCATGAAAAATCCCTCCCACTTAGTTTATAGAATTCCGTAATGATATTGAGTCAAAGAAAGGTTGTTAGGATTCATATATTAAAAAATGAATAAGCATCTGTCCAAATAATTGTAGATATTTTAAGGACTCCACACTCCTGCAAAGGAAAGAAGGAGCATCTGCTCCATAATTGTGTAATTGATTAGGAACTCACACATGGATTAGGATTCAAGGCATCTCAACAGTAAGTTTTATGAGTAGCAAGTGCGGGACTTCAATTTTCAAGATAGTTGGAAGCATAAAGCATTCGAATAAGCTAATCTTATACTAAATGGGGAATAGAGTCTGCAACTATAAGAGGTCTAAGAAAAAGGTTCCCTTTTATATATTCCTCGTATACATTATTATGAAATGTTTATGATTGTAAATGCCCACAGCATATACAGTTTGTCGACACTGTGACATTAATCAATGTAACACTAGAAGTATCACTCCCTTAATTCAGATAGAATTGCATGACTTGCTGCTTTTTCCATCTTAGAAAAAGAAATCAAAAGGCCCCCTTTTAGTAGAGATCATCCACACAATGAAATTGCGTACTCAAGCAAAAGCTTACATGTTGCCAACATAACAATGCCTTGATTTGTGTTGTTTATCCTTGAAAGTTCTTCAAAGTATAGTAACCCGTAGATCAACTTCCTACAGGGTTAGGGGGATCACACCTGCAATAGACAAGAAAATTAATGGAAGGAGTAGAAGGCAAGAAAATTACCATTTTCCTTCTCATATTTTCATAATTTCAGTTACTATAGAGCATATATGATAAGATAATATATGAAATGGGCATAAGAGATACTGCTCAAAAAAAGAAATGGGAGTAAGATATTTCTCTCTGTTTTGATGATGAAACAGAATTCTACAGAACCTGGATAACTTCTTTCTGTAATGAATGGTAGGTGGTCATTGCCCAAGAAAAAGAATAGTATGTGGTGGTGAAACAAACCTTGGCATCTCTTCTGAGTTGTGACAAGTGTTGCATTCAGAACCCAGTCTAGAAGTAACTTTGAATAACTCCTGCAAAACAGGAACAAGCCTACAAGATGGTGGTTGATCGTGGTGAATTGATGATTTTACATGTCTAAAACTGAAGACTCACTTCAGAAAAAAAATATATAACTGAAGATAGCTTGAACAGCAAGTAACAGGTTTCTTTGCAAAGCTGTAAACAGATCTAATTGGAAAGTATGAGGGAGCTGTAATTGCCAATACAGATTCCAGAAGAAAGTCATGGTGCTGATATATTTTTTGTGGGTAGAGCCTAGATCCCAGAACACAATAGCTTGTTTGAATGCTACATTTGGAAATAAACCCACTTCATCCACGTTGTGAAGCAATGCCTGGAGAGATGCTCCGGTAAATCTGCCTGCATAATGTGCAATAGCAACCATCATTAACTAAGCAATGAAGTATAAAGATATGCAAGATCCATATATACAATCCCAAAGTTAATAACCAGACATTCCAGAATCTATACAAACTAATGGAGAAAACATCAAACATCCACAAGGTCCACATAAGGAAGGTTACGTTTTTTTACCTTATCCTTGCTGAGTAAGCAACATGTTACTTTTTATTAGCAGGCATGTACACATACATGTGCTGCCCATTCCCCAGGAATTCTCCTTGAGCCAGAAACATGTTGATCTAATCGCAGAGAGAGGTGCTCAAATTTGTCATACTAACTTCAGAACTACAGGAATTATTTACTACAGGTCTCCACAAGAAGAAGAGGAAATAACATAGGTTAAGGAGGAAAACGGTGACAAACAGAGAACAAGAAACTAATAGATAAGGTTGTTATCTTTCTTTGTTGAGTGGTTAGATTATAGAAGGATGCTATCCTTGTATGAGAGAGAAAGGTTCTGTGAACATATGTGAGAGTTTTCTTTATTGGTAAAGTATCTGAGAGTCTATGAATCTATGATAAGGATGATAGTTACGAATCAATAGATAAAAGAATTTGCATTAAGATCTTATATTATTTATTTAAAGAATTTCTATTCTAGTATAATTTTGATATTGTTTTTTGATTCTGTTTGGAATTAGATACAGAATTTTTTCCTATTCAGGATTTGATGTCATAACTATTTATAGCCATGTGCTGCCCTAGAGAAGACAGTTTGATGATTAACTATTACTGATAAATGAAATAATATCTTCTTTCTCCATCTTCTTCCGCTCTCTCTTCTCCTTCTAATCTCTACTTCTTCCGCTTCCTCTTGCTCTTGCTCTTCCTTCATCTTCTTTCTCTCTTCCATGCACTAATTTCCATATGGATTGAGTTTGATTGCTATAAAAGTCAATGCCACAGTTCTTAAGAAACAGTATCAGAACCCACTATCATAATTTAAGCATCAAACTCTGAAATTTTAACCACCTACGCACTGTGATTTTAAGATTATTTCTCAATAAAATACAGAATAAGCTTGTGTAAATTTGTTTTAAATAAAAAGATAATGTAGACAAATTTCATAAAAATTCCTAAATATCAAAGAAAATACTCTTAAGCACAACTCTGGGGTTGGATAATAATAGTATTTACTTAGGCCCAAAATGTAGCAATTCAAGAAAAAAAACTCCCGGGTGATTCTTCATTTTCAGTGCTCCAGTCACCTGGGCTAAATTTTTCTCACAACAACAAGAAGTATAAGTTAAAAAGACAAGTAACAATGTATACCATAGATAATAGCATGCTTATAAATACAAAAAAAGACTCAATGCAGAATTCCCAAACAAGATAAATGTCACCAAATAGAGAGAAAACCTACAAGATTCCATGAGAAAGAATATCCGTCTGTCGATAGCAACCAACTCCCACCTAGTGATGGAAAATCTCCCGACGCTTCGAATTCAAGTAGTTCATCAACATTTCTTTCTTTATAAGTGTAGTTTTTTCTCCTCTTTTTCTTCCTAATTTTTCCCTTCTTACGGGAAATGCTATAGTTATCATCACTGCCTTTTGAAGACTCATCAGAGTGTACCAAAGAATAATCATCAGACCTTATGTAATGTATCCCACTCCTTGAAAGCAATGACTCACAGCTTTCTTTCGTCTTGCATTCTTTGAATAATAGATAATGAATAATCCAGGATTGAAGCCCAATTAGTTTCATTGCCACCTGCAGTTTCATTTTGCTGCATTCTTTCATTAAGGACCAATGAACAGCACCACTGATACCTTGGTCAGTTATTAATAATTCTTTAATTCTTTCATGTTCCTTCTCATGCTCTTCATCATCCAGAAGGCGCAGGAGCTTTCGGCCCTGAGCAATGACCGCATTTAATAAGAGAAAATCATTTAGTTGTATCTGCTCACTCTGCATTGACAAAAGAATCTCAAGCCAAGAAGATGGATATTCAAAATCAGCCAGCATTTTCTTGCTGATGACTTTACTAAGGGAGTTCATGAAAGCATAAAGCTCATGCTCATCCAGCAGAGTAACAACATGTTCTGATAGCAAAGAGAACTTTTCTTCTGTCAGAAACTCATCTATCACTGACCATACATCTTCCAAGTCTTCTTCGTACATCAAATGGATAAATTGATCAACAAAGAACTTGGGATCCAAGAGAAAAATTTCACCATCTTTTACTGAGAATGCAAGTTCATCTGATGACCAGAACTCTGGCACATTTTCAAGGAAATTTTCAACTGTTCCTAGAACATCTAAATCGTGGAAGTAGTGTGGCTTGGTGGCGACAACAGCAGGTGACTGTCCATGTTTTCCCTTCCATTCAAGCTCATCCCAGCATACATCCCGATTAATAAAAGCAAATTGTGATAAAGCCCTAGCTCCCTTTTTATGTCCAGATTCACTAGTGCTAGCAAAATGGTCAAACCAGTGCAATATGCGTTGTGAATTTCCTGTATTATTTAAATGCAGACACAAAATATGAGATATCCGCAACTAAGACGTCACCACAAATACATGGACATATACTAATAGAATGAGCAAACCATGCTTTAGTGTTACGTCAAAGTTTTCGCCACATGAACTAAATCTCATATCAGTCCTTAAAATGTCTATTTTTCCAATCTCAGTAGATCATTTTATCCTAAGTTCACAGAATGGAATGGACTAACTGCAACAAGGAAAAAAGTCTAAGTATATGTTTTCTATCAATCTTCTAAAAAGAGTTTGCTGATGTCATGTATGATGCTAAATTTTGGGAATTTTGAAGCTACAGTCTTGAAGTTGGGCAGTAATTTTAAGACTGAGTCACAGCTGACCACAAGTAGTGGTCAATTCCAGCTCCACCTTCATTTGTGGTCAAGTCGCCTACTACTTTTCACTTACACTATAACAAGAAAAAATAGCTTCAATTCCCTAGAGGCAGGGTTGACTAGTGTACACCAACAACTACATCTTTAGGAACTACTTAGGACGAGTCTCCAAATAACAAGTACTTAAAATTTTGGTCTTTGACGTACTAATGAGATCATAATACAAATACACAATAGAACTGAGAAAGACAGATTGATGTATTCATAAAAATCAAAAAAATAATTAACAGTCATCAGAAAAAGTTTACATAGACATAAGTTCTCGGTAAGATCCAAAAATAATATATAACACTGGCATCTGTCAAGTTTCCAAAAAAAGAAGTTTCAGTTGCAAAAACATACGGGTGCAATAATACAAAGTGAAATCTTTGGAGCAACACAGACATGAGAAAAAATAATCTTAATGAATGACACAGTGAATGGACTTGCCTTCAAAAAAATTCTCAAGCATGTTGCTTCTTTTTGCAATGATGTATCCAACCTTTTCGGGTTTCTTCTCAAAAATCATCCTGATTAGTTTGGCAGCTACATGTTGTTTTGATCGCTTAGATCTCAACAGCTCCATAAACAAGTGGTGCTGGTTGCTGGGCGTGATCGAGCGGACACAAGAGATGGTATTGCAAAGCCACAAGCGAGCCTCATATTTCCCAGCAGAAGTCAGCATTGACCAAATGATGGTTTCCACTCTCTGTAAAAGTGACATTCTCTCCTTCACTGCATCCTCATATGAGCTTGTGTCATCCACCGCAGGCTTGGACAAGAACAGCTCAACCATTTTTATCCTTGAACAATCCTATGATCCCTTGTCCAAGAACTACAGCAGCTAAGCAGAATGAACAAACTGTAACATGATCATCAACACATGGCAATTTGGCAATGCGGAAAATCAACACGGGAAAAATCTTTTAAAAAAAACACAGAAAAGTGGAATCTTCAACATATAACAAATAAAAAAGCAAGCTTTTTATTTCGTCCTACCTATCCAAGACTGAAAGAACTACTTCCAAAAAAAAAAATTATCCTTTTCATCAAACAACCACCACCTGACCTACAACGGTGCAGTAAAGAACAAACATTTTCAGAAACCCTAGTAACAAATCCGCTGTTTTGAGATGTTATCGACCATAATAACCAAGAAATCGGAACTTTCTACACCAAACCAGCAGATGGGTCGAAATCCATCTATGCCCAATGAGCGAAACGTAGATGACAAACCATGGGTGTAGCAGAGAAAGAAAAAGACGGGTATTGAACAACCCGGGGAAGAAAACGAAACGAAGGGATCAACAACTCACCTTGCTGCTGCTCGCGAGATTTCGCAGGACAAGGAACGGAGGAAAAAAACGGACTCGCGTCCGAGCTACGTAGGGAAAGTCGAGCTCTTCGTGCACCGAACGCACCCTGGGGCTGACGCCACGTCGCCGACTCGACCCGGTTTGAAGGTGCAGCATATCGATTCCAATCACCCATCGGCAATTGTGGTGGTGGGTGAATTATACTTCAGTCCATGGATAATTCATAGGGAAGATCACGCAATTTACACAACAAGGCAAGTTTACATGGATATCCTCCAAACGAATATTTAAACAGGTCCAGCTGTCCAACTAGATTCACCCTCGCTTGACCTATCCAATTCCTTCCAGCCTATACACGATAGATAGGTTTTTTAAGTCAATACAGGTGTGTTTGTTTTTAAAAAGTTTTTTTTTTTTGTTAACCATTGAGATAAATAGTATTTCTTCGGCTTAAATGCCAGATAAGAAACAAAGTCGTAAGTATGAATATTACAGAACCACAGGTTTTTCAGTCATAAAACAGTTACCAAATTTCTCTAATGAGACAATAGAAAAATTACATCAAAATTGCTTTTTTCTTCTAAATTGAGTAAAGCCATCATCAATCTTGCATGGCATCCTGCGGTTCTTCTCCAGATGGTGCATTTAAAGAAGAGATAGAAGGTGCAATAGAAGGCTCCACAGACTGTGAACCCATTGCAGAGACAAATTGTAACATGTCTTCCTTCTCAAAACCGAATACAATGTTTTCCACCCAAAATTTCATCAGAGACTTAATGTCATTAATAATCAAACAACATGATCTAAACACATTGCGAAAGATCCTACAATTCCTTTCTTTCCAAATCAACCAAAGAATGATCTGGAGTAACAAAGTCCACCTAGAAAAAGGTAAGTAAACCTTAAGATAAGTGGTAGATAAAAATAAATCACCAACAGATAAAAAACCTGGGAAAAACTGTGAAACCAAAAAGAACTCCTTCTTTCCCATTCTAACCAAGATTCGCAGCTAAAGGATCAGTATCCATGTAGTATTATGCTGAAAAGAAGTAATAGATTGCAGAATCTCATTTTTTCAAAACCTGCACCCAATCGACGAATCCGAGATGGAGTCGTCGGAACAGAAACAATGTTCGCGTAGATCTGCTAGATGTAGATTTGCTAGTAGGCGTAGTCCGATCGGACTAAGGAAAGAAGGAGGGAGAGGCAGATCTGAGAGGTAGAAGGGGGAGAGGCAGATCTAAGAAGTAGAAGGAGGGAGAGGCAGATCTACGAGAGGTAGATCTGAGAGGTTGCACAAGCAAGTTTTGTGACGATGTTCCAGCAATAATGGCATTCCTACAATATTATATGAGCATACAATGGCCCATACTTCAAGCACAAAGTCAGAACCCAGCTGTAGGGAGGGCGTCGTTGGCCAGGAATGTCGGCACGGTCGCTGTAGGCCGCGAGCTCACCACCCCTACTGTCGCTCAGCCCGCGAGCTCACCACCCCTAGAGGCAAAAACAAGGAAAGGGGGGGACGAGAGAGGTACCATTTTGCCGCCGTTCGTGCCCCTTCGCACTGGTGAAGTACTCCTCACCGAAGCCAGTGCCCTACACTAGGTCCTGCTTTGCCGTGCTCGCGCCGCTCCACCGCTCCCCATGCCGTGCACTGCCGTTGTGCCTTGTGCAGACGCCGGAGCCTGCATCAGGTCTTGCTCTGCCGTGCTCCCGCCGCTCCAAGCCCTAGCCGCCGCTCGTGCACTAGTCCTGTTTGTTTTAAAAAGTTGCAAGGAGCTTATTTTATAGTTTCCAGCTTTCGTCGTTGTTCTATGATTATAAGAGTAAAAAATTATTCAAGAATTCTCCCAAGTTGTGTTGTTTGTTCGAAGAAACCACATGTGGGGTCCACTTGGCTATTGTAAAAACTACAAGAAAAAACACATTCAAACATTTGACTATGAAAAATCACCATTAAGTGATATGTATAACCACAAAGAGACTTCACCACTAGACCAAGTGGCTACAGACAGGATGAGTCTTACTTGATATAATCTAAGATCGATTCTCATTTACTATAACACCTGAAGGAAAAAAAGGGCTGAACAGAGTGTTCCGGCGATGGTCGAGTGGGGCTCCGGCGATGGTCGAGTGGGACTCCGGCGATGGTCAAGCAGGAGAAGCACTGTAAGTATTTTCTATATTTCTCAGCTGTGTCTTCTCCTCTATTTATAGGGGACCCTTGACCATCCCTCCGCCCTCCTCCAACGTCTCCCCTTTCAGCCGTTTCATTTCCGACCATAAAGGCCTGGTAACCGTCGTATTCAACACGGCCATGAATGGGTGAAACGGTCGTCCGTTTCACCCTTCATTTGAAATGGTCTTCAATGACCATTACTGACATCTCTCACTTGGTCATGAAGACCATGCACAAGTTCCATGCACAAAGATGTTTTATTTCCACTTCTACTATCCGTGAAGCGTATATTTTAAATTTTAATTTTCCACTCCCATTATACATGAAAATGTTCTTCTTTTCCATCATCCATGGAAATGTTCCTTAATCCCATTAAGTTCACGAACTTAATGAATCTTCCCGCTGGAATTCCTTTTGTCAAAGGATCAGCAATCATATCTTCTGTAGGAATATAACTCAATTTTATTTC
>JAMKQA010122375.1:0-11192 GCA_024699735.1 Posidonia australis | reverse complement strand
AAACCTAAAAAGATCGAGTTTTCTCGGGCGCATGGGGGTGCCTAACCCCTTCCCCATGCGTAACCAGAATCCTTACCCTTTCTCTGGCCCGCATTCATTTGTGCATTATCCATTAGGCACAGAGCACACACATACATTCTGCATCTTGTTTGCTTCCCAGTTTTTTTGGTGTTTTTGGTTTTCCTCGTCTTTCCATTAAAAGACTACGTGGTGACTCCTTTCCTTATCCTTTTTATCTTCCCTTGGTGTTTCCGGGTTTAGTTTCTTCCTCCGGATTCACCATCTTCGCTGTGACCATATCGGGTCTCCTCGTGTGCTTCCACGCATCCGGTAAGAGGAGAGCCGTGCAAGGGTTCCACCGGCATGGTCACAGGCTCCCATGGTTAGACTGTTTCAACATGCAATGAATCAATTAGCAGGGCACGAATGTCAGGAGTCTGTGTCACCTCTGGATCTTTTAAAGCCTTTGACTTCGAGAAACAGTGTAAGGCTCAGAGCGGCTCCATAGATCAACTAGGTTTCTCAACTTCGGCCTCATCCTCAGGAATGCCATGCCTGTCGCTGTGCTGTTTGGTGGATGGTCTACTTGTAGGAACGTTTGAAGAGAGGCACACTCTCTGCATTTGATCATTTTGAACATTGCTCATCCTTTTCTGAAAGATAGCGGTCGCGCCCTCTGATTTGACAGTAAAAGCTTGGATCAGTATGGTCATGAACATGTATGTGGCCAAAGTTCCAGCTCGGTGCATCCACACACGAGGTAATTGGCATGCTCCCAGGTAGATTATGTTGTTTTCAACCATTGGAGCAGTTGACATGCCCCTGGTCGAGAGTGTGCTGCAGCAGATTTGCACGTGCCTTACCAAAAGGCAGCTGACATGCCCCTGGTTTGGAGCGAAAGATTCTTCCATAAGGCCATTGACATGCCCCCAGTTTGAGCATCCTTTACTAAATTCTCAACTAAAAGGTAGCTGGCATGCCCCTGGTTCAAGAATGAGGCGGTGCCTTGCAAAGCGGATGAGATGAATGGTCATGAGTTATGCATGAATGATGCCATTTTTATTGTCTTGCTATTTTGTTTGCCTTCAGCTTTTGGAAAGCTTCTAATGCCTGTTGTTAGGAAGGAGGGAATCTCCAACTCACCCAACACTGCCTAGATATCCTAGATTGTGGGTGGCGCTCCGGAAAGGGTGAGATAGTAGTTTAGTTGAGTTATGAGATGGAACAGGCTTCGCACCAAACTCCCTAAGGCCCTACACCTACTTTTTCAATTATCTTTTTTTTTATTTTACTCCCTCATAGGCTTGTAGATTCACTCTGCCCCTTGCTTGGAGGTAATGGGTACCTAGGCAGTTGTTGAGGCTGCTTTGATAGTGAGTGAGGGGTGGCTAATCCCTTGGGCGATGGGGATCCTTTTTAGGTACATGCTTGGACTCCTCTCCAAGGTATGTGATAGGGATAGAGTTATTCCACTCACCTCTTTCTCTTAGGGCTAACTTCTGTTTGCGCCTAAAATTTACTTGGTATTAAAGAAATTACACTTGGTATCTTGACAAAAATTTACTAAAACACTACTCTAGCATTTACAAAAATATTTATAATTTAGTACTTATGACCATGACAGTGGAACCATCTAACTCCTCGTGCGTGAAAGCACACGAAGAATCCCGATAAAGTCACGATGAAGATGATGAATCTGAGGAAGGATATTTTACTTGAAAACACCAAATAAAGACAAAAAAAAGGATAATAAAAAGGAATCACTACCTAATTTTTTAATGGAAAGACAAGGAAAACCAAAATACATAAGAATGCGAGAAAACGATGCAAATAAATGAATATGTGTGTGCTTCGTACCTAAAGGATGCAACACTTTAGTTACTGTAGGTCAAAAAAAGGGTAAGGATTTTTGTTACGCATGAAGAAGGTATTAAGCACCTCTATGTGCTCGAAAATCGATCTTTCTTGGTTAATCTTTTGCTTGTGAGGTTAATGCAATTACATGCTCGCCTAATCTAGAATATATGCTTGATGTTATGTCAAAATCAATGTAATAAATGCGACGAGAAATTCAGATGGAAAACTAGACAAATCAGGTGAATGTGTGAAAAGAGAACCACGTGATTCAGAAAGAAAAGGAAATAACTCAAGAAACAATATAGGCATATGAATTTCAATTAATATACATCCTTAAGTGATAGAAAAACATTCAATAGTCGGAAATACTTAAGGTGGAAGCTCATGTGGAAATTACAGAAATCGTGAAGATCTGTGAAAATGACAAAGAAAAACAAATCGTATGAGGGTCAATGTTGGCATTTGTTTGTCGATTAATGTATGCCCATGGGCGATGTAAAATAGAAATCAAATCAGAACACAAAGAGAAACCATAAAGTGCGGTGCAAGAAAATAATCCAAGTCAAGCAGGACAATGTAGGCATTTGCTTGCCAATTAATGTGCGCCTTTGAGTGATAGAAAAATTGTATACAATTAGAAATTTTTCGGGGATAACCCGCACAAAACAACAAAAACTATAAATGCTCATGAAAATTAATAAGGGAAAATAATTAATGTTGGGACCAATGTAGGCAGTTGCATGCCAATCAATGTATGCCTTTGGGTGATGAGAAATCTGAAATCAAATCACAATATGAAGAGATACCACAGAACACAATGTAAGAAATAAAAGCCTAATCAAGTAAAGTGATGTAGGCTTCGAGTGACCAATTAATGTATGCCCTTGGGCGATAAAATAAATTACAATAACGAAATATATTCTGGTATCAAAACAGTAATCCAAAGTATGAAAGAAAGCTAAAGCAAGGAAACAAATAGGAATTCTGTGTCTATCTGAATTCTGGACACCTCACTGGCTATCTTCACCTATTAGACTCGCTAGGCAGAAACGTCAAGTAGAATCGTTGGCAATATTTGTGTTGATAATTCATGAGACCAAATCGTCAACATGAAACGTCGTCGGGACTCGCGTGACTGTTTGTCAGTCCAAATAACAAAAGCAGATTCAAATCTCAATTAAATCGAAACAAATTATTCAAACGATGAACGGAAAAGCAAGAACATGCACACTAGAACATAAGCATGCATTTTAAACTTGAAATCACTCTATGGATCACTTTCCCCGTCTAGCTCGTCGGTGAGCACTAGTTGGCTCACTAAGGAGGCGTGCCCAAGGCTGACAGTTGTGAATAGGGAACTTCATAGCCAAACAAAGCAAAAACCAGATGTGCAAATGAGCAAGAAGCAAACTAGAATCGAAGATGGCATATTAGTGAACACAAAAATGCATTTAGTATAGAAAATGGTCCCCTGGATCACTCTCTTGATCTCCATGAAGTTCACTAGATGTGAAGGTCCTCATCAGTGTTGAGTACGGTTGTGAGCTCTTGTGACTCGTCGGTGACGGGCTGTGAAGGTCGGATGAGCAAGAGGGGAACTCTAGGAGATGATGCAAGCAAACGAAAAGAAAAATCATGAGCTCAACCTTCCTCCCCACTTATCTCGTCGGTGTTTCGATTTCGACGATGTGTTGGCTTGCAAGCGCTAGTTCGGAGCTCCAGCGCAACAATCCGATGCCTTTAGAAGGTCCAGGGAGTGATAAGGGATGGGCACATGTGCTCAGTTGCAAGGATGGCCATGTGGATTCTTCTCCCCACCTAGCTCACCAGTTTACAGGTTCCACCGACGAGCTCCTCTGAAAATCCTATCTAGTGGCTATGGTGAGGCAATCCAGAACTTCCAAAGGCTTGGAGAAGAAAGAACAAATGTAAACCTACATGCCTATGTGCTCAGAAGTAAAATTCTCTACATGGATTCTTTCCTTGATCTCACTCGCCGTCGTGAGATTCCGGTCATCACTTCCAGCCATGGAGGTCAACTGTGATGAACAAGAACTCCCTCAGCACCATTGGAGGTGAAAAAAGAATGGAAGAAGTGGAAGAGGACATGATGTTTGAAGTGGTATTTGGACGAGTTGCGATGCAACCCTTCACCTCTGGTGATGGGTTCTGGTGAAGCACTCGCGGGCGGACGCCATCCAGTGGATTCGGTGCGGTGATCTAATACTTCCAGAGGCATCGTATGAGTGAGGGAGGATGCCTGAGAACACTCCTACACACTCGAATGTAGGGATTTGCAATGTGGATCCCCAACCTGTCTCACTCGTCGTCGTTGAGTTCCAACGATGAGCCTGACAGCGATTGCCGACCAAAAATTCTGATACAACAATCTGACGCCTCCTAAGGATTGCGACGGTGGCCTCCTGGTGCTAATGCAGCATCTTTAGAGGATGTGAAGATCCAAAAGGAAATTAAGCAAGAACATCAACAGGACACAAAGAAGTGCAAAGTACACTTCTCGCCATCCTCACCAGACCTCGCTAGCAACAAAGACACGAGAGGCAAGATCGATGATAAATCTCTGTGAAAAAAGAGGTGAATTATGCATGACGATTCACGACACAACATCAGTGGAGCTAGAAAATAGGCATGCATGCATGGAAGGCAAGAAAACTTACCTGTGTTGGGCGACGATCTGCTTCGGCCCCAAGGCGCTTGACGATGGCTGGTACCTGGGATTGGTGGTTGCTGAAGGTCTGGGGCCCTTGGACGAGTAATGGAGGCATTGTTAGGTGAAGCGATGACCAAGAGATCTCGTGTGAGTCGATCAGAACGACTGACACGATTGGGCTGGCTGGAATTGGACATGAGACCACCAAAACTAATTGAAGAAAATGACTGGAGGACTCTGGAATGCTTTGGATCGTCTAGTGGTGATTGCCAAGAGCTCTGGAGTCCAAGAGATTCCTTCTCCTCCTCCCTGCTTCCCCTTTGAGACGTGCCTAGCCCTTTAAATAGGCAAGGGTGGCATGAATCAAAGCCACTGATATGTAGCAGAATCATTTTTATATGGTTGAGATTGAAGTCAAGTGGATTGGATGGGATTTAAAATCAAGAAGAGGGGTATGATGGTCCAGGGAATCTTAAGGCACACCCTCAGATCTATGAGAGCCAATGAGAAGTGGAGAATTGATGACTCAAGAGGTGAAAAGACCAAACTGTCCCTAGCAGATTCAACTATTGAAACAAGGCTCTACATTGGGTAAATGGCCCATTTAAGTGCGCCACCAATATGCGCTACTTAGGTGCGCTGGCTTGGTGTGCCTGGTTCAGTGCAGCTCTCTTGTGCTGAATTCTAAGCTTGTTCCTAGGTATTGAACCTTCATAAGAGCTTGGGCTTGGAGTTTTAGGTGGGTTTAAGATCTTGAAGTATGGAAAGGATTGAACTTAAGGTTTTGGGCCAGTTTTGGGCTGATTTTGGGCTGTGAAATGAGCTCTGGTTTAGGGAAATGCCTCATTGTTGCTGTAGCACTTTTCCAGAGGGGTCCGCTGATGAATGATTGCCAAAGTAAGGTGTCTACAGTACCTAACATGTACAAAAATTGCAGTACTCTAGCATTACACCCATCCATAAAAAACAACCGTTCATTATAGAATCCCTATAATGACCATAGGGGTACAAGTTCATGCCTAAACTGCCTCTTGTACTTCTATAATTTAGGTATCGAATTGTTGAAATCTGAAAAACATCCATGGATGCCAAGGCAATATAAAAAAAGATACCAGTAGCACCTGAAATATAAACAAAGTCTCTAAAGTAAATTAATATAAAAATATCCTTACTAACTTAATCCGAAGGTCGTTGTGGCTTCTTGATTTGCTCGTAGAGCGAAATTCTCGCTTTCTATGGTTTGACTTCCCAATCGTGGATCTTTTTTGAAACTCTACATCTATGGGAAAAAGATGACAGAGTCCATTTCACCTACTTTTAACATTAATCAATAATATATATGTTAATTTCCAAATATATGACAATAAATAGAACTTCAATTAAATATAAACATTAATTACCTCTCTTGTGTACACCAATGCGGATGAAATGCCTTGGCTGCTTGATAATCATCGTGAGGCTCAGAGAATTTTGCCAATGTATTTATTCGTGCCCTATAATTGACGTCGTTCATCCTTTTCTCAATTAATTTTGTAAAAAGCACATGATAATCCTCCTTGATACATCCAAGTAAAAGTGTAAACTTGTTCTATATAAATCCAATATCATTGTTAATTTAATATACTAATTGTTTAAATTAAAGATAAAGATAAAAATTACTTATTACCAATAACAGATCAAACATTCTTTCTTTCTCATCTGAATGCAAATGCAACCATCAGTATTCGATGGTCGAAGCAGAAGATTTAAAATTTTTTGTGATATCTGACGAGATCTTATTACTCCTCTTGAAATTACTGCAAATAAATCAAGTTAAGTACAAAAAAAAAATGTTCATTAGCACCAAATTAAAAAAAAGTTACTCGTTTGAGTCAAGTTCCCGAAGAAGATGAGGTCCATGAAAAACTTGAGCATAACCTCCTTGTTGTTCTTATTATTTATCAATCAAATTAAACATTTGTTACTAATTATATTTAATATAAAGACTTAAAAACTATAATTTCATGGTATTATTTACTTGCTGCAGTTGAAGGGGGAAACTCAGGTTGGATATGGCATGCAGCACTACTATGTGGAGTAGTACTATGCCTACTCACAGGAGGAGAAGTGGGAGCCTTAATGGCAGTGGTTGGAGGTGGTGTTAGACCCTGTGAATGAATGAACTCAAGTAACTGAGCACTTGTGTAAGCACTAGGATCGATCTCTTGATCCTCTGATGAACCACGTCTACTGGATCCACTAGAGTGTCAACCATCTCTACCAAATCTGGCCATCTAGTACCGTTAACAACACATTAAAAATTTCATGTAAGATTTATGTAATTTATTGGATAAATATTATACCAAAATGACTATCATATCTGAATTTAAAGAAATTATTTGATGGTAATTACAAGCACAAGAATGGTGACAATGCTCAATAAGTAAGCCATGACGAACCTGAATTGAAATTAAGTTGTTAGTTTTCTATATCACCTTAATTGGTTGATATATTTCAAAATTCAGAAACAAAAATAAGTTTAAATAACAGATCAATGTTTCACTATTAGTATATATCTATAGAATGCAATGCAAAAGGAGTTTACAAAGCAAATTAAAAAAGATATATACCAAAATTACAATAAAATCTCCTTTATTTTCGTCACTATAGTAATACTCTCTTCTTCTTCATTTTCTTCATTGTCTTCACCATTATCTTCTACAAACGTTCTTTCTTCATCCTCAACTTGCCACAACACTGAATTTAGTGGAATTATAGAGACTTGATCTAAAACATGGTCTACAACTATCGGTTGTGGAGGTCCGTAGTCAGGTTGATACAAGTCTTCAAACTCGTTATTCGTAGCATCATCGACCATAGTAATGTAAGCACGTGCTTTGATCTTCATTACATTGAAAGATTCATCTTTCTTTCTCTTTCTTGAAACTTGAGGTACATAACAGAATTGATCTGCTTGTGAAGTTAACACAAATGGCTCAAATCTCCTTAAGTATTTAGTTGGTATAACATCTACAATATTATACTTGATGCTGTGTGTGACTTTCTCTTTAGAATTATACCAATCATAAAGGAACAATATCACTTTATTTGCATTGGAGTATTCCAACTCGAAGATCTCTTTTAAGATATCATAATAGTCAATATGGTCTTCTCCATAACAAGATCCGTTCACCATAACCCTTGAATTTTGAGTAGTCAATCCTCCACTGTATTCTTGTGTATAAAATCGATACTCATTTACAAAATAAGCTTCATATGACTTTACTTGAAAAATAGGACCATAAACTTAGGTCTTTTAAGAGATTTTGCTTAGGATTAGGATTAAGTTAATTTACATAACTTCTAAATCACTCAAGAAATGTGTTTCTGAATAACTCTAAGATATCATCATCTTTTAGACTAGGACGATTAACCATTAATTGTTCTATGAATTGCCTGCACTTGAAAATTTAATCATAGTAGGATAATATATTATTTAAATTTATTGAATAAACATATTAAGAAAGATAGCAAAAAATACTCGATAAAGGGTTTGACTTCATCGCAATTGTTAAGAACATATAACTTTGCAACATCTTTCTTGTTTTGGGTTAGTAGACGTTCTTTTTCCTTTTCAAAAGGATGAGCACTAGAACAGAAGACATAAAGTATATTGTTTTGTTCCTCAAATACCATATCATCATTCCTTTGTGGTCGATTATGCATTGTTTCAACCTTTGATGAGAAATATCTCGAGCAAAAAGTGATAACCTCTTCATAGATATATTGTGCACTTATTGAACCTTCTACTCTCTTCTTATTCCAAATTTTTCATTTCAAAAAAAACATGTACCTATTAAAAATGTGAATAAATTAAATAAAAGTGCTCCCATTAAGAAAAAAGAACAAACTTTCTTTAGAATAATATATACCTCTTGAAAGGATACATCCATCGATATTGCACTTGTTCACCCATTATAGCTTCGTAAAGCAAGTGGATCATGAGATGTTCTATTGAGTCAAAGAAGGCAGGTGGAAATATCTTCTCAAGATTGCACAATATAAGAACAATATTACCCTCTAAAGTCTCGATGCCTTTTACAGTCAATTTGGAGGAGCAAATGGCCTTGAATAATTTACTTAGATCTGTGAATATGTTTATAATAGGCTTAGGTAACAAACTTCTAAATGCAAAGAGAAGCAGTCTCTCCATAAACATGTGACAATCATGACTTTTCATTCCCTGAAAGTATATTTCTCGAGATCTACAAGTTTTGATATATTTGATGCATATCCGTCTGAAAATTTCAAGTTGCTGATCCACTCACACATTGCCTTTATTTGATTCTTATCGAGTGTGTACTTTCCCTTTGTCGTTGTAGTCTTTCCATTGGCATGCTCTATTAGGTGTAAGTCCTTATGACTACAAACCAACTTTAAATCTCTATGTACATTCTTTGTGTCCTTTGTCTTGCCCTTAACATCCAATATCGTGCAAAACAAATTATCAAATACAATTTTCTCGATGTGCATGACGTTTAAGTTGTGCTTAATTAAGAGCTTAGACTAATATGATAACTCCTAGAATATACTGATCTTCGTCTAATTGTGAGTTTTTCTAAATCCCTCTAATGTTTATGGACCAACATTATGGCCGAAAATGATCTACTCAAACTTTGACAGTCGATTAAATAATTGCTCTCCTGACAACTTGGACGGTGAGTTAGATAGTTCGACTTTATTTTTCTTAAAAGCTTGTTTTTGTCTTTGATATGGGTGGTGGGTAAGAATTGAAAATGATAGTTAAAGAAACACGACTTGTGACCATATTGAAGCTGAAATGATTTTGTGGGTTTCATACAATAAGAACACCTTATCTTTCCATGTGTGCTCCAACTAGACAATATCCCATATGCAGGGAAATTACTTATAGTCCAAAGCAAAGTAACCTTCATGTTGAATGTTTGCCCCTTGCATGTATTGTAGGTCTCAACTTTAGTGTCCCAAAGCATCTTCAACTCGTCTATAAGAGTCCTCAAGTACATGTCAATGTGTTTTCTTGGATAACTTGGACCAGAAATGAGCAAAGATAAAAACATGTACGACCTCTTATTATACATAGAAGGAGGTAGATTGTATGGTGTGATTATGACAGGTCAACACGAGTAATCTTTTCCTCTATCATGTGGATTGAATTTATCACTAGAAAGACTGAGAATAACATTACGATTTTCAGGAGCAAATGAAAGAAATGACTCCTTTAGGACTTGTCAACGCTTGAGAACAAATGGATATTACTTGTCTTATATGTAGATGATATTCTGCTTGTGTAGACACCTCGACTTTGAGGTGATTCATTGATAAGGCTCCAATTGTTGCTTTGGATATGGCTGACCCTTGGACTAATCCCTGAGCCCGCAGCAAGCCCGCAGCCCAATCTAAAAACCAGACCAATAGGGGAGAGCACCAACCTAGCACACCTAGCTAGTACATCAACCTAGCACACCAACCTAGGACATCAACCTAGTGCACTTCCCTAGCACACATAGGTCGCACACTTAGCCAGTGCACATCCCTGGCGCACAACGTTGCGCAGGCTGCGACTGCTGGCTTTCCACCTTCCTTGGCTGTTACCTCCAGCAGCGAATGTGCCGTGGAATATTCCAGGCTCTTCGTCTGCGAGGCTCTCCACATACCCGTAACTCACCCTTGAGAGTTCCCTATAAAAAGACCCCCATAGGCACCACTTTCAAGAGGCGAAAATCCTGAGAGCTGAGAATCTTGAGTAGAAATCCCTACACCCAGCCATTTTCTACTCTAAAGCCCGACCTTTGCACGAGCTTCTCCACCATTCCAGCGGCTTATTGTCGTTCCCTGGAGCACCTCCTTGCATCCCAGAGCCTTCCAAAGCAACAAGGACCTTCTTATCTCTGATATTGCAAGAGGGAACACTTTGTGAGGTAGGCATTCTGCCTCCATTGTTATTTTCTTAATGCCATTTCTGAATTGAATAAAACATGCTAAAAACATTATGCGTGATCTGTTTTATTCCGTGCTTTTGTAGTTTCCATGATATCATGCTTGTTGTCCTATGCAAATAATCTCCATGCTAATCCATGCTTGCACTTCTAGCATGTAATCTACATGAGCAATTGTTTCCATGCTTAATAATTTGCCACGCACCATGTATGCCCTTGCACGTAGAAGCATGCACATTTGATCATCATTTATATATGTTTTGATTCGTTTCATCCGGATCTTGCGTGTTCTTGAGTATTTTACACGTTTTTATGCATGAACCCACCAACTTGCCTTGGTTTCAAATGCTTTGTTTTCATGGTGATTCTTGATCCTATACATTCGCAGCACGTTTCCAGTTTTTATCATGGCATAATCCTTTTAGCACTTGCATAGATCCCCCTTGTATCTCTGTTGGGTGGGTTCTGGATCAGGTCACAGTCTGATCTAGAATCCCTGGGGCGCATATCCCTGTCGCACCAAACCCGCGCACCAGTTTGGCGCACTCAGCAGGCGCACCAGACTGGTCAGAGATCAGAGCACTTGCATTTAGCATCATACTTGCATGACTTTATCGTAGAGTTTTAAGCTTGCTTCTTTCTGATTGATTCTCTGGTTTGCCAAGATGCCACCTGCATGTTTTCAGCTTTCAATCAAACTGTTTTCC
>JAMKQA010122374.1:0-11842 GCA_024699735.1 Posidonia australis | reverse complement strand
AATACCATTTTCCATTTCATTCTTTCCGTTGCAGGACTCTGTTTCCTTGCAACACTTGACCCTCCACTGGGGTCCCAACTCAAGCCATCAAAACCACATTAAAACCATAAATTGGGTCTCACGCCCAAAACCACACAAAATCATCTTTTCATTCATTTGTAGGGTCAAATCCCAAAACCACACCCAAATCCATTTGTTTGGGGTTCCACATGCCTCCATGTTGTTACACGGGGCAAACATCATTCACATAAACCCACCATACCAAAACAACCACTTAACATTCATTAAAAATCACATTTTAACCTCTCAAAAATAGGGCAAAAACAGCATACCGAATTTTCAATTCGGTATTCCGAAATTTCCTGTTTCGGTATACCGGAAATTTTCGGTATGCCGAAACCCCCTGTTTCAGTCGATCGTGAAATTTCTGTCTACCGAAACCCTTCGTTCTAGCTTAATCTGCTAGGATTTCGACATACCGAATTCCTCGCAAACAGGGCACACTTTGTTCTGCAACGACGAAAATCGCCAAAAGTGGGAGTCCCGATCGGACCCCTCCAAACAAGCACCATAAATTTCCATAAAATCATGGGGTGTAGACCCTCAAGTGTACTTCAAAACCCCTCAAACCATTCATGATTTCATCAAGCACACAACTCATACTAAAATCACAAGTGGAAAGGGCTCAAGAACGGCTACTGTAGCCTTCAACCCCAAAATCACATTTTTCCCCAAACATGAATCCTAACCACATGATCTCTACATTCTCATGCAATACATCACATTTCCATTCATTTCATGATTTTCTACAATTTTCCATGCATTATCTTGATTTTCATGCAAATAATCCTACTGTTAACAAAACACCAGACGGAGGAAAGGTAAGGGGTCGCGTACCTCCAATGGCACCGCGATGGTCCTTCCCGCACTCCGGTGAGGCTTCTCCCACCGACGGACGACACCAAACACTCCTTCCTCAACTACGTGCACGCTGTTCTTCCTTTCCCTCTTCCTCCTCGCAACACAGCCCTCCCGGACATGCTCGCCTCCACCTCTCCCTCTTATCTCCTCCTCCTGCATCAAGCCAACCACCCATCGCGTCGGAGACGACGGCGATGCACAGGATGCTGGTGGTAGTGGCACAGGCTGGTGGAGGGTTTCTGAGGAAGAAGACGAGTGTCGCTCGGGCTCATGAATGAGAGAAGAGGAAAAGAAAGAAAAGAGGAAAGAATGAGCATGCAAACCGAGGCAACTGGGCATCCTTAAACCAGACTCCACATGGATCCCAAATCACAAGTAGATGCACAGAAAGCCAACCACAACCTCACACAACCAAGAAACAACAGATTATCCATTAATAAACCATTATACACAATATTGCAAATAATTACATAGTTTACAATAAAAATGGATAATCAGGCCCAGATGTCATAGGGCCTCATTTGCCTAGTTTGTCCTTTCTCAGCATCTATCTAGCAGCACACATGTATGCCACTCTTGTTCTTGTTCCTCATTTGCCTTGTTTGTCCTCTTTTCTTTTCTCAGTTCTGTTCGACGACACTCACGTGTGCCACTCTTGTTCTTGTTCCTCTACGGGGGGTCTAACCTAAAGTTTGCCAGTTTGCCATGCACCGATTTGACCTAGCATGTGCATATACCCTGGATCAAGTAGGAGGCAGCCTTCACAGCAGATATCAGCTCCAATAGAGATACAATCATAATGTCACCAGCAAATTCAACATTCATAGTGACAGTCTCAATTTCAATAATGGTTTTGATGACTTCGTTTACACCTACCTTGATTCCGGTTTCTAGTGGCACTACAAAGAGTTACTTTGAACCCCAATGGCATCGACAAAACACCAACAATAAAGACTAGTGTTGTATCCTTTTCCTTTGTTCCCTTTGTTTTCTTTTTGCATCACCATATATCAAAACACAAAAAAAAAATAAAAAAACACAAAAGAGAAAAAAGAAGGAAAACACAAAACAGAAAAACATCAAGAACAATTGAAAATAATAGTTTGCTTGTCAATAACATTCTGCTCGATGATAAAAATTGGGAAGGCTCGCCTATGTTAGAATGGATTATCCCTCCTTTGTTGTCACTACTTAGACAACCAAGTTAGCAAGGGAGCCACCGAACATCAAAGCCCAGTGAAATGCCCAAACTCCGGAAAATCCTACACCTTCAAAAGGGAGATTAAATGTTAGGGGTGACTAAGAGTGTGAGCCAGAAAAGAAAATATACATTCGCAAGGGCATAAAAGAATAGAGAAGACAGAAAGCGAAGACAGAAGTCAGCCCAAGAGTGAAGGGCGTGTGTTGTAGCTCTACCCTTACCGTACCTTAGAGAGGAGTTGTAGTATGCGCTCAGTAAAATCACACCTTTGAGGGACTAACCCACCCTCTTCCAATAAAGGCCTCCTGAATAGATAGGGCACTTATTACCTCCAAGTCAAGGTTAGAGTGAAACCGTAAGTCTATGAGGGAGTAAAAGAAAAGACAATGGTATTGAAAGAAAAAGCAGGTGCAGGACCTTAAATAGTTTGGCATGGAGCCACGTCCATTACACTACCTTACAATGAGTTCGAGTGCCACCACTACCTATAGAGAGCCACCTAATGACATGCGAATCTCTATAGTGTCAACTGAGTCGAAGGTGTCATCCTCCTCTAACAGGCATACAACTTTCCAACCTAACTAAGGGCAGACAAACAATTGAACTAAACAAGCAAGCAATCCAGATAATGAACTCATTGAGTAAGCAATGCAATAAATGCAGATAACAAGCAACTAAAATCATAAGGCATGCATTTCTTGATCAAAAAGGTCACTCTTAAATAATTAAATTGCTCACAATAATGGCGTCCACCACAATAATCATAATCATCACAATTTTGCTTGGATGAATCTTTTTGCTTGCATATGGATTTATTCAACAGGATTTTCGCCAAGTGCTATAGCCAGGGACATTTCAACTACTCTTTGGTCAAAGAGCATAAGCAGCAAGGACACCAGCTAGTGCACAAACTACATGGACCTATAGAATCAGCAGTGTGACAACAATTCCTCCATAACAGTCTGGGTGTGGTAAACATTATTTGGGGAATGCCTGAGGTCAACACAGCCAAGTACATGTTTGCAGCTAGAGCACAATGACACAATAAGTGGCAGAATAGAGAATAGCCAGCCTAAGAGCTCAAGACATTGGATGAGTGTACATGCTTCCAATCAGTAAACAATTGCATCACTAGCCTCAACCAGAATCGGCCTTCACTATTTCAGTGATTCAAAATGTGCCTATAGTCACAGCCTAATCTTCAAGTCTTTACATCTTCGAGTGGTGCCCAACACTTCCCAGGGTAACCTGACTCGATGCCAGAGGCATCTATTTTGCCTTGGTATCTCTTGATCTGACTTCTGTTTTCATTGAGCATCATTCACCTTTTATGCTAGGGGCATGTCAATCGCTTTCTAGCTGGGCTCACACAATCTGTTACGTGGTTCATCAAGGGCTAGTCAGTTGTTCTCGGATCAGGACCTACACATCAAATGACTAGCGGAGACAACAGCATGACTGTAGACTCTACGCAGCAATCCAGAATTTGGCAAATACAATCAAAAGAATGTCCTAAAGTAGCGTGCCCAAGTACAAAGCTATGAAAACACTACGGTTGAACAAAACACACCCTAAACAAACCAGTCAGAGGCAAGTTACAATCCTGATCAAAGGCCTTTATCGAGTTGCCACAAGTCCTTCTTCTTCCAAGTACAATATAGGATGGCAGTTGGGTATACATAATTCCAGTCACTAGGTGAATGCATCACTTGCTTTAACTAAAGACAGTCTCAATTACTCCAATGGTTTAAGGTGTGTCTATAGTTACAGTCTTGCTTCCAAGACTCCATACCCGCAAGTGATGACCGACTAGCTTGATACCAGGGGCATGTTAGTTGCTCTTTGGCCAAAAGTCACATATCAGATGCCTGACAGAACACCAATTTACAGTGTAACTGAGCTAGAGCCTTCGACCAGGGGCATGTCAGCTACTCTTTGATCGAAAGTCACATATTAGGTGTTTGATAGAACACCACCTTACAGTGTAATTGAACTAGAGTCTTCGACCAGGGGCATGTAAGCTGCTTTGTGGAAAGGAGGACTGTTTTGTGAATGCTTGATGTGAATTATCTTCCAAAAGATGGTCAGGTGCATATTCTTATAAAGAGGTGACATTCATTACATAGTGGCTCCTACAAAGTGACAACTACAGCAAGACACTGCAGTGAGTCAAGCATTAGATCTGGGGCATTGTTGGCATGTCACAAACATTCTGATTTCATGACGGTGTTGGGCATAGACAACAAATCCTCAACTGTTTCAACTGATATCCCCCACAGCGGCGATGATCTAGGGTGCACTGGTACTTAAATAAGATTCCCTTCGCAAATCCTTTGGGGTAAACAATCGGTCAGGACCCCTACATCCTTGTCTCCCGGATTCGCGTCTGAAAGGGCGGAGTTCAAAGACATTCTCCATGACTTCGCTCCACACTGAATGAAGTCCTTTCCCTCTGGATTCTCATTTCAGAAGAAACAGAACCCAGAGATATATCACTTAGGCTGATATCCTAAACTATCACTTAGGGTAATATCCTAAACTATCACTCAGGCTGATATCCTAAACTATCACTCTGGCTGATATCCTAAACTATCACTCCGGCTGATATCCTAAACTATCACTCTGGCTGATATCCTAAACTATCACTCAGGCTGATATCCTAAACTATTACTTAGGCTGATATCCTAAACTATCACTAAGGTTGATATCCTAAACTATCACTCAGGCTGATATCCTAAACTATCACTCAGGTTGATATCCTAAACTGTCACACAGGCTGATATCCTAAACTATCACTTAGGCTGATATCCTAAACTGTCACTTGGCTAATATCCTAAACTATTACTCAGGCTGATATCCTAAACTATCACTCAAGTTGATATATAGGTTGATATCCTAAACTATCACTCAAGTTGATATATATGTTGATATCCTAAACTATCACTCAGGTTGATATCTTAAACTATCACTTAGGCTGATATCCCAAACTATCACTCAGGCTAGTATCCTAAACTATTACTTAGGCTGATATCCTAAACTATTACTAAGGCTGATATCCTAAACTATCACTTAGGCTGATATCCCAAACTATCACTCAGGCTGATATCCTACACTATCACTTAGGCTGATATCCTACACTATCACTCAAGCTGATATCCTAAACTATCACTTTGGCTGATATCCCAAACTATCACTTAGGCTGATATCCTAAACTATCACTTAGGTTAATATCCTAAGCTATCACTCAGGCTGATATCCTAAACTTTCTCTTAGGCTAATATGCTAAACTATCACTTAGGCTAATATCCTAAACTATCACTCAGGCAGATATCCTAAACTATCACTCAATCTAATACCCTAAACTATCACTCAGGCTGATATTGCCATATTCCCTTCAGTCGGTAAGTCCGAAGCCTACCATGCCCCATTCGATCCTTACTCAAAGAGTTTGGTATCAATGGTCCCCCTTTTTGGTAGTGCTCCAAATGGATTACACTAACTTCCTTCTCTGGGCTGGTATCTCGAACTACCCAAGCAATGCTTATGGTGCCAGATGGATTCCCCACTCGCCTTGTTCCTTCCCTCCTTTTGGGCTGGTAGCCCGAACTACCCAGAAGACTTCCGTGACCAGTCACTTTTCGATCGACAAGCACCATGAGTCTTGTCCGGCTTTTTCCTCGACAAGTGTGATAACTAGTCATGTCTTTTAGGAGCTAATTGGTCGTCAACTTGTCATTACTTTTGGTTCCTGTGATTTCAGCTTCGTCTGTGGCGTTCAGGGAGACAGGACAGGACTTTTGGTGCATTCAACGACTGGTACCTGGTTGCCAAAGCTAACTCTTTCTTGCAGCTTTGGGTAGGGCATCTTCATCAACACCAAGTAGTGATCTCCTCCTCCTAATCTCTTTTCCATGTAAGAAAGGGTGGGGTATCTCTGTCAACCATGAGCATCGGTCTCTGTTCCATTCGTCCTCCGACCTGGCTCAAGGAGAGGCATTTGTAGTATGCTTGCAGTGGGACCTTCAACTCTAAAACTAACCTAAATCAAATTTAAAATTAAAAAACCTAACTCAAAACCCAAAAATTAGCCTTAAAACCTAAAACCCTAAACCCTAGGTTAAGCCCTAAAACAAATTCAAAACCTTAAAATTAGCTTTAAACCCTAATCCAAACCCTAAACCCTAGGTTAAACCCTAAACCAAATTTGATACCCTAAACCAAACTCTAAACCCTAGGTTAAACCCTAATCCAAATCACAAACAATAAAAAACCCTAAACCCTAGGTCAAACCCTAAGTCAAACCCTAAACTATAAGTCAAACCCCAAACCCTAATTTCAAACTCTAACAACCTAATCACTTCCCACCTTCATCATAACCACCTATAAAAACCTTAACCACTTAAACAAACGCTAACAACTTCTCACTTAATCTAACAACTCTAACAACTTCCCACTTAATCTAACAACTCTAACAACTTCCTACTTAATCCAACAACCTCTAACTAACCACAACAACCCATAACAACCATGGCAAGTCTATAAATAACCCCCATTTGCAAGTGAGAATGGGTTGTTGGAAAATTTGAGAGGAGAGCCCCCCAAGCTTTTTCCTCTCAACCAGAGCAACCAGAGTGATCCAGGAGCAAAGAGGAAGCTCGTGGAGGAGAAAACTCTGAGTTTCCAACCATCTCTAGCGAGCTACGGTGGCCTCCGTCGAGCTCCGATAGCCAAGATCATTGCCAGCCCAAGTATGCCCACCACAAACCTCGATTCCCTTCCGAAATAATCTCCTAGGTCTCCCTCTACCTCCCCTGATCGATTCCAATAGAGGCAGAGGTCATCCCTAGCTGGAATCGTGTTTTCAAGCCTCACTAGAGCCATTCTCCGACGACAGAGGTGGGGGCACGAATCTTGTGGTTGATTTGTGCCCCAAGGTGCTCGATCTTCCTCCCCTGAACCTCATCTTGTTTTTCCACCCGTCGAAACACCGCTTCAGTCGCTGTGGAAGGCACTAGTGGAAGCTCGTTGGAATCGCGACATCTCGCCGTCGCCAAGGAAGACGATTGGTAACAGCGATGGATCATGTGCCTCCATCTTTGACGTGCCACTCCAAGCCTCCAGGAACATTCCCCGATGCACCCCCAGCATTCCAGAGCAATCAAAGTTAAGCTTCGTGCCCTGGACCACTCCCGTAGCCATGCTCACCGGAGAAGACAACGGCGACGACATGCGAAACCCATGGTCGAGAGGATCACCGCCATTCTTGCTCTTGGATGACGGAAAATCATCCTCTCATCTCCTTCAAGCATCCAGGAGCCCTGAGCACCACACCATAGTCCTTTGGAACCACCTTCTTCCTTGGTGTCGTCGCCGGAGACGTGTCGACGGCGAGGGAGGTGGGAGGCCAACTCCTGCCGTCAAGTGTCGGATCCAAACCATTAGATCTCCTCCCCTCCTTCTTCTCTAGCTTCCAGTAGGACCTGATGCTTGATCAAGCAACGGGATGCCCCGGAAGGGCATCCTAGGCAGTCATCAACGGCAGAACTCCATCGCCGGCGATCATTGTCTCTTTTTTCTAATAAGAAAATAAAAAATAGTTTTTCTTTTAAATAACTTCTGATACTTTAGTTTTCTTACAGTTAGGTCCTTATTTTCTTACACATAGGTCCTTTTTCTTAAATTTAGGCCCTTGCAATAATTTTTAAATCATTTAAATCATATTTGTCTTGAAATATTGCAAAGGAACCCTTGTAAGTTCTTAATAATGTTTTCCAAGCTTTAAAATTAGGCATAAAACCCCCGGATTTACTTTTCTTACATTTTTACATTTGAAACCCTAAGCATTGTTAAAATTGTTCTGAATGCATGTTTCCTTGTCAAAATTGCAAATTAAACCCTGAGAATTTAAATATTGGCTCAAATGTGACTTGAATTGCATTTTAGCCCTTACATTTTACTGATTTCTCACTGAATGCTTGTTTTCTAAGGTAAATTTGCATGTCAATCCCTAAAACTTTCTGTTTTCAAACAGGAACTCTTTTTCTTGCACATTTAATCCTGAATTTCTACAGAATTGCATTAAATACATGTTTTAATGGCAACATTGCATATTGACCCCTAGGAATCTTTAATTTGACTAAAAATGTACAGTTTTGCACATTTGACCCCAGATTTCTTCAAAATTACATAAAATGTGTTTTCCTATGTATTTTTGATGATTTAGCTTTAGAATTTCAGTTCTCATTCAAAATTTGAGATTTTTGCACAAAAGCCCCTGGAATTTACATTTTCACACTCACACATGCATTTTGTACATTTTGTTGCTATTTTTCATGCATCGTTTCTTGTGCCTTCTTCCTTACATCGTGCACGCATTTCTAACTTGTTTCAAACTTGCTTTTCCCATCGTTTCCCAGCTTTCTTCCAACTTTAGCGATTTTAACTTGATTTGGCTTTCCATCGCCCGAGGGGGTACATTAGCAGGCTTAACAATGCCGACATTGTCCCGAATGAGGATTATTTTCTCCAATTTATTTTCTCAGATTTCTTCGAGTTTCCGCTGATTTGCATGACGCTTTTCAAGAGTTTTCTCTATTTTTCACGATTTTCCTCATCTTCCTTGGGCATACAGTAAAGCGACTTTTTCAATGCCTACATTTGTCCCTCGGATTAACATTTTTTCCTTTTATTCATTTCTTCTCTTTGATTTGGCTTGTTTTTGCAGTCACTTTAAGCATGTGCATTCAGAATAGGAAAGCATACACTCAATAGACCATTTAGCAAGTAGGATTACAACAAGCAACAGTCTCAGTATCCACCCATCTAGCTTTACCACCCCCTTCATAAGCAGTAGCACCACAACCACAGTCAGTCGCAGTCACAGCAACAGCATCACAGCCACAGTCAGTCGCAGTCACAGTAGTAGCATCACAGCCACAGTTTGTCATAGTCACAGTAGTAGCATCACAACCACAGTCAGTCATAGTCACAGCAGTAGCACCGCAGACATAGTCAATCGCAGTCACAATAGCAGCATCACAACCATAGTTTCAATCAGCCACAATAGCAGCACCACCAATAGAGTTGCCAAAGACGGCAGCAACCCAGATACGACAATTCAGCAGCAACAATATCCCAACCTTTCCTATTCCTAGATATCTGGCACAGTCGGAGTTTTGCACCTACTACGTCGACGTTGCCTGGACGAGGAGGAGGGCATAGCCATTGAGACGCACGTGGATGCAGTGTTGAATGACCCGGAAGTACTATTTCAAGAACAACTGGCGGGCTTGGCAAAGGACGTAGCCGAAGGAAAAAAACAGGAAAGGGAAGGCAGTAGCATCAGAACCAAAACTTGCCCTAACCCAGAACCACTAGGGTCCTCTAGCAATCATGGTTGTGGAGAAGGGCAAGGTAGTCAAGACTAGACCAGAGGAGATGATCTCCAAGCAACTGGGAGGTTTGTGGTACTTGTAGTGAAAGCCTCACCTTGAGATAGGCGAGAGTGAAAAAAAAAGACATTGAGGTAGGCTCCTCTGAGAGCCTACAGGGCGGTCCTCGGAGCAGTCACTAGCAACGACAGTCGAGGGAGGATTATTGTAAATAGTACCAAAAACACACAAAAAAATCAAAAAAATTACAAAAACCCAAAAATAATAGAACCACTATAGTAGAGGGAGAAGAGCAAGCCAGCACCACAGCTGAGCTGAGGGGCATAGGATCGGAATCTACACTGTGCAGCTACAAGAATACCAGAGTCAATGTGACCCTCCTCAGGCACAGACAGGGGCGAGAGTTGAAACAGATCCTCTCCTTTGATATCACTGAATCCACATTCCAAGAGGAGGTATTGTCAAAGCTGATAGCATACGAGGAGGAGGACAACACGAGCGTCGATGGTCCAGAGGATGCACCAGAATTCCACCCTCACGACGATGATCCAGAAGGTCCAAATTTGCACGTCGAGGAGGACACGAAGGTAGTAAATATCGACGCACCAGGAGATGTTGAAGAGCTCCGCATTAGTGCCAAATTATCTCCACAGGCAAGGGTAGATTTTATCACATTTTTTAAGAAGTATAGTGATGTCTTTGCCTGGAGTTATGATGATATGGTCAGACTAGATGTCAAGGTAGTAGTACACACCCTACCATTGAAACTAGATGCCAAGCCAGTCAGGCAGTAGCTCAAAAGATGGCGCTCGTAGTGACTTCTCAAACTAAAAGAGGAAATCATGAAGCAACATCAAGTCAAGTTTCTTAAAGTCGTCCTTTACCTAGAATGATTAGCCAACGTGGTTCTAGTGCCAAAAAGGACGAACGGGTTCGCATGTGCATTAACTATGGAGACCTCAACAAAGCGAGCCCAAAAGATGATTTCCCGCTACCTCACATCGATGTACTGGTAGACAACACCGTAGACACAAACTGCTATCATTCATGGATGGCTTTCCAGGCTACAACCAGATCAAAATGGCAAAAGAGGACAGAGATGACATCATTCATCACAAAGAAAGAGGTCCGAGGCTTGCTAGGGCATCTACAGTACGTCAGTTGTTTCATCGCCCAACTCACCCCCATATGTGAGTTGATCTTTAAGCTCTTGAGGAAGAATGCTTAGATCACCTAGAGCATGGAATGTCAGGCCACCTTTGACATGATCAAGCAGTTGTTAGCTAGGCCGCCAATCCTAGTTCCCCCAACACTGGGACAACCACTCCTCCTCTATTTATTAGTTACACAGCACTCCATGGGTGCAGTATTGGGTCAACACAACAAGACAGACCACAAAGAAAGGGCAGTATACTACCATAGCAAGAAGTTCAATGACTACAAAGCTAGGTACACCACCATTGAGAAATTCGACTTATCCCTTGTTTGGGCCACCCAACGCCTGTGGCACTACATGATGCCGTATCTGGTCTTACTGTTGTGTTGCCATGACCCAATGAAGTACTTGTTCCAGAAGCCGATGCTGGTGGGCAAATGCATCAAGTAGCAGGTTTTGTTATCCCAATTTGACATCACCTTCATGATGCCAAAATCAATGAAGGGACAGGCCCTAACAGACACTACAAGAAAATCGGCATTTAGCGAGGACAATCTTCCTTGCAAAGTCCTCGCTAAGTCATCGTAAAATCCTCGTTAGATAGTTTATCGAGGACTTTGCGAGGAATAATTATCCTTGTAGCTATGTAACTCGTTAAACCAATACTGCGAGGATATGTCCTCGCAATGTGCTCGTGTAAATTTAGCGAGGAAATTACGAGGAAATATTTCCTCGTAATGTCCTCGCCATATCCTTGTAACTCCTGGGTAAGTGCTCGCTAAATATAATGAAATTGTGTCATCGTTCCAGTTTTAGCGAGGACATTTCCTCGCAAATTGCTAGCTAAGTGCTCACTAAATATCATTATGTTTGCGAGGAAATGTCCTCGCTATGTCCTCGCTAATACTAGGCAGTTAAAAAAAAAACAATACATTATAAAATTAACATTCAAATACCTGTTAAAATGACATTCAAATACATTCAAAAGTACATTATTCGTACACATATACAGATTTCATAAAAAAAAAAATTCATTCGATTATACATCATAAGATTTTACACATTCAAAGTTTTAAAAAAAGTAGCTAATACAACACTGAAATATCTTAATACAAGTGGATAAATATAATACAAGGCAAAACAATATATTACATATCACTTTCTTCGGGAACC
>JAMKQA010122373.1:0-19633 GCA_024699735.1 Posidonia australis | reverse complement strand
GGGTGTTGGAGCAGTTCTAGTCTGGTGCATCTGTTCGAGCCACGTTTGCCGCACACAGGTCTGGGTAGTTAGCTTTATTTGTTTAATATTGCTGCTTAGTTGCTTTTAATTAAGCTTGGGTAGTTCTCGTACTGTGTGTAGCACCGGGGTGTTACAAGGTCCGCCTTTGTTTAGCAATGCTGACAGTTCTAAGAGACCTAGGACAAGCATGGATCACTGAGGATCTGATGTGGATGTCGTTACTGGATGTTAGTGCTTTTCTTGTCATTTAAGAACCTACATTAAGACCTTTGATTGTATCTTTCAAACTTGATTCAAACATCTTTGTGCCTGCCTGTTGTTTGCTCATTCTGTTCTCTGTGTGTACCATATGCTTTGCTCAAGGAATCAATCAGGAAGCAGCTGAACTGCTCTAAGAATCTACTCTAGCCCAACCACGCATCTCAGCAACGTGACTCCCCCATACACCTCTGCCGCTGTCTCAGAAGATCAAAGGCTGTGAAGTTATCCAATTGCCTTGCAGAATGATTGATATCTCAGCAATCCACCTCTGTAGACACCCAAACCATCCTTGTGCCTCAAAAGATCTTCAACTATGACCGTTCAGACTCTCCCGTGCTCTACCTATTCTGAATCTCCATGCAGATGTATGCCCAATCCTCTACAATGTGGGGAAGCTATCCGTCCAACTATGTCAAGACACTTGACTGTACTGACTGTCTATTCTGTCTCATGGCGACGAGGTAGACTGAACGTTGTTAGACCAGAAAGCAGTTGACATGTCCTTGGTTGAGGATGAATGACAGCTTTTACCAAAAAGAAATTGACATGTCCCTAGTTGAAGATAGACGACTAATGAAGTCTTACTAAGGATTAGCCAACATGTCCTTGGTAGAGGATGCCGAAGGACTTTGCTAGAAGACAGCTGATATGCCTCTGGTCAAAGGTATCCCTTTGCTAAATTATAGCCATAAATGCAAATGACATGTCCCCAATTTACACGCAAATGAACCTTGCAAAGTCATGAATGAGTATTGAATGTGGTTAGGATGCAGATGCATGGATGATGATGCATAACATTGTGTTGCTCTCAATCTTGGAAGACCTTTATTACTTACTTATTGTAGAAAAAAGGGGAATACCTCAACTCAAAGGACTCTATCCAAATGCCTAAGTGGTTAGTAGCTCTTTGGGGGAAAGTATTGACTTAAGGGTGATCTATTGGGTGGTGATGAGATCCTCGCTCCATGTCAAACTCCTTGGACCTCACGCCAACTCTTTTAAGGATGTTCTTTTCTTTTCTCCCTCGTAGGCATATCGATTCACTTTTCCCTTGATTTGGAAGTAGTTGGGCCTGATTGAGTGGTGAGGGAGAAAGGGATGGCTAATTCCTCTGACAGTAATGGACTTGTCAAGCATACTTCAACTCCTCTCCAAGTTTTACACTGGAGAAAGAGCTAATCTACATGTTTCTTTCTTTAGGACTAACTTCTGACTTTGACTTCTGTCTTCTTAATTCCTTTGTGTCCTCATACACATGTTTTTTCTTTTCTAATTCACACTTTTGCTCTGACCCCTAACATTTTATCTCCCACTAGAGGTGCTTGGCCCTAAAGGATTTGATCACTTTGTCTGACTCTCAAAGAAAGGTAGCTTCCTCTCTCACTACGACATCTGGATAGCATCTTTTAGGGAGATAATAATCCCTCCCACAGCAAGCTATTTTTCGATTTTCGTCATCAGACTATGCTTATGCACATTAAACTGAGCAAAGCGATCATCCAACCACTCAACTTCTTCTAGTTCTACTTCTCTTAAAATTCTAAGGGACGGGATCTCCACTTCAACGAGTAGCGCCACCTCTATGTCATAGACCAGTGAATAAAGAGTTGCTTCTGTAGGACCAGTGAATAAAGAGTTGCTTCTGTAGATGTCTAGATAGAAGTTCTGTAAGGCCACAACACATAAAAAAGTTGCTCATGCTAATCTCTATGAGTCTCTACCATTTTTTTCAGTATTTTAGTAAGATCCTTGTTGGCTAATTTGACTGTGCCATTCATTTGTGAACGGTACAGAGAAAACTGATGATGCTTTATGTGGAAGTCATACAAATAATCCTCGATCCTTTAGCTGTGAAATTTTTCCCATTATCTAAGATGATTGTGTGTTGGACCCCGAATCGGAGTATGATGTCATTTTTATCGCTATGGCAGTAACTATCTTGTAAAATGTTACTTCTACACATTTGATGAAATAATCGATAGCCACTAGGATAAAACGATACTTATTAGAGGTCATGATGACAACATACTGTACAGTTGTTGTGGGGGAACGTGGATCAAATTCCAATGAATTTGGTAGGAATGACATCCTCGGACAAATCGACAGTAATCTGCCGCCATAATTGACCAAAAGTAGTCATATAACATAATCTTCTAAGCTAATAACACTCCATTCATGTGTAACCCATATGTTCCAACATGAACTTGTAACATCAAGACATCGGCTTCCTTCTTTTTCAAGTATCCCATAAACATTTAGTTGTACGATCTCCTGTATAAATGTCCAACCCTGAGTACATATTTTGACGCCAAACGCATCATAATTTTTTGATCTATGACTGATGGTCTCTAAGAAAACTTTAATATCATAGTACCGCGGAGTTCTTCTGTCGTATCCACTTCTTCTATGCTCATGCAATTTACGGACTAATCCACACGAGTGACTGAAACATCAACTACATGATCTAGTAATAAGAGCCAGGATGCTAGTGTTGCCAAGGCGTCTGCATAGACGTTTTTTATTTTATTCATGAAAAAGTAGCAGATTTCTTCAAATTCTAACATGAATCCCAAAAGATAAGTGTGGTATGGCACCCGTTTAAGGTCCTTCGTCTTCCAACTACCGTTGACTTGTGAAATAACTAACATGACTTTGTCATGAACTTGTAACTTGCGAACGTCATATTCAAACATAACCTAAAGCCCAAGGATACATGCCTTATACTCAACACGTTGTGTGTGCATCGAAAGTTCAACTTCCTGACATACAAGGTCATCAAACCCTACAGCATTGCTAGTACCGTGCCGATGTCCATTCCCTTTATATTAACTATGCCATCAAAATAAAGATGCCATTGTTTCTCGCCTTTAAGTTCCTCTGGCTGAATCATCCATAGCAAACAGTATGTCTTCGTCAAGAAAATGAGTCTGCAAAAACTGGTACTCTGACAATGATAAGTCGGCCAAGTGATCTGCTACCGCCTGTCCCTTTACGGATTCCTACATAACAAAAGTAATATCATATTGATACAATAACATTTGCCACTTGACGCATCAATCCACTAATGCTGGCTACTAAAATAGATACTTCATTGAGTTATGGTGGCACAAAAATAGGACAAGATACGCCATCATGTAATGTCTCAAGCGTTGTATGGTCCAAACATGGGATAAGCAGACTTTCTCGGTAGTGCTAATTTTACAATCATTGAATTTCCTGCTCAAGTAGTTTGTGACTCTCTCCTTGCGACCTGACTCATCGTGCTAGTCTAAGACTACGCCTATAGAATGCTGTGTCACTAAGAAATAGAAGAGTAGTGATCGCCTTAGTGTCGATGGAACCAAAACTAACGACCTCGCTAGAAGTTGTTTGATCTTCTCAAAAACTGCTTCACACTCCTCATTCCAACTAATCTAGGCATTCTTATTCAGGCGCTTGAAGATTAGTTTACAAATCAACATAAGTTGGGCAATGGACCGATTAATGTACTGTAGTCACCCCAACAATCCTCAAACTTCTTTCTCTGTAGTTGGGGAGGCATGTCAATGATAGCTCTGACTTAGCTGGGATCCACCTCGATTTCCTTCTAGTTGATAATATATCCTAAGAACTTTCCTAATGATACTCTGAATACACACTTACTAGGGTTAAGACGGAACTTATATTTTCACAGACAATCAAATAGTTTTCTCATGCAGACAATATGATCTTCGAGCTCTCTACTAAATTTGACAATCATGTCATCCACAAACACCTCGATTTCTTAGTGCATAAGGTCGTAGAAAAGCGTCGTCATCGTCCTCTGATAAGTAATGCCTGTAATCTTAACCCGAATGACATCATCTTTTAGCAAAAGATCCCCAAAGGATAATAAATGAGATCTTCTTCGTATCTTTTTTTGTCATTCTGATTTAATTATAGCCTGAAAAACCATCCATAAATAATAGTATCTTATGTCCTACAGTGTTGTCTACTAAGATGTCGATATAAGGTAATAGAAAATCATCTTTCAAGCCTACTTTATTGAGATCTCTATAATCTATACACATGCGAACTTATCTATTGTTTTTAGGCACTAACACTACAATGACAAGCCATTCTGGGTAAAGGACAAGACTTTGTGCTGTTTTATGATCACCTCTTTAAGCTTGAGCAACCACAGTGGTCGCCATCTTTTAAGTTTCTGCTTAACTAGGTTGACATTGGGCTTGAGCGACAAAGTATGCACAACTACCTCAACGTCCATACCGACCATATCGTCGTTAACTCCAAACAAAGACATCTATGTACTATTTGAGGAAAGCGATGAACTCTACTTTGGCCTGGGACGTCACACTAACGCTGATACGTACCTCTTTGACATCATCTACTATGTCAATATTAACAATCTCTGTTTCCTCTTCAATATGGAAATTTAAGCCCTCCAAATCATTGTCATAGGGTTTAAACTCTAGCGACGTATCATAATACTAATCTATGCCTTCGTCATCTTCCTCCCCATAGACTATGAACTCAGACAGGATCTCTTACTCAAATGTGAAATCTGTGACGTCAAAAGAAAAGGCCTGCACTAACTGCTGCCCCTTTGACGCCTAAAAAGGGTTATACTGACCTAAGTATTTCTGTAGTGGCACTATACAGCTTCTACACCGACGTTCTCTAAACTTACTGATGGACCAGACTGTTCTACCTCTTCTATTACCACGTCTTTATTGGTATTTGCTAATTTTTCCCAACTTTATGATTTTTTAGTATTTTTCTACTATAATGTCTTTATTTGGCGGTTGTCATTCTACTAGTTGTTCTAATAACCACCACTTAAGCTCTCTATCAAGTCTAAATTAGGTTTTTTTTTTTTGACCCACACACTTAAGGTGAGGCCTAAGCTACAAAAACCATCTAGACAAACATCCCAACTGTTGAGAGATTAACTTCCCTGATCTAGCATAAATTGATTCTTCCTCTTCAAGGACCATGATTGCTGACTAGTCTTGGGATTTCCGAGGTGAAGATGTTGTCTCTTGCTCTATAGCTACTACTTTGTCCTTCTTTGTCCTATTTTCTTCTGCCACATCCTCTGTTAGTATGGCGAGCTTCTTCTAGAATAATATCTCCAGATCTTGAAGAGTTGTGTCTACTTGAGCCTCTATGGCAGCTCAATCCTCTTTGTCAGAATTAAAATCAACATAGTAAGCATGGACAGGCTCGTGCTCTTTAGGTCCTGAGACTTCCGTGCCTGACACGACGTTTCTAGCAGTGAGCTAGATTGGAATTAGCAGGGATGATGCCAAAAGAACTATTAAGTGCTCCAGAGGATGCGTAGGTGAGGTTACTGCACTTGTCTGTTAAACCAATTGCTAGGCAACTGAGCTGAGGATTACGCCTTCTACTGGCGTAAGGGGTGGACTTGTGGATACAATGCTGCGGAGGGTGATAGTTGTGCTGGATTTGATGAGGTGGATAACAGAAGTGTTGATGCTATTACTGAGCTCTGTAGTGAGCCAAGCTAAACCGCTGGTGTGGTGAAAGTAACTAACTGACCCACCTGTGAGCTAAACTACTGTGTGAAAACTACGGATACCATGGCTAAACTGATTGACGGTGTTGTTAGTTGCACAGACTGTACGAAAATTGTGGTGATGTATAAAAGAAAGACTGGTGGAACTACGCAAGGAATCGATATTATTAAATCCACTACTGTGTTTATTGTATGTTGCTATGATGGAAGTAATGTTAACAGTATCGACCCAAACTATGTTGGGCATTACTAACCTCTGTTGTTGGCCAATTCGATTTCTCTGTACATGAGTGGTCTTCATCTGAATAATAATCTTCGATATAAACCCACTCATTTGCATTTAATAAGGTGTTTCGCTACTATGTTGCATCTGTCATGGCTAAACTGTGCTTAGGTTCGAGAATACCTACATTGACGAAATTAATCATATCGGAGAGAATGGAAAGCTCCTTCGTCTTCTATGGGTGCTGAGACTCATCCTTTCGGAATTGTTGCTCATATCTAAGCCCTTCATGATCTTTCCACAGCACTGATTAGCTCAATGATCTCTTGACCATATCGCCTAAACGGTGTCCTTTTCTCGTATCCCCACATGACATAAATTCTCAATCATCAGGAAAGGACTGCTACGAAAGGATGAGTAGCTGCCATGATCAAAATCAGAGATAAAGTTAGCCGACTCAAATCAATTAACGCGTTACAAAACATTAGAGGACTTTGGATCAAATTAGACAATCTACAAGGAAACGGAAGATACAATGTCGACCCTCTCTATCTCAGATTTTTTGGCCATAACGATAACGATGCTATCATCCCAACCGAACTTAATCATGCGATGGAGAGTCAAAGAGATAACTTAATGCTTATGTAGCCAAGGACGTCCAAGTACATAGTTGAAGGAAGACTCAAGATCTACAATGTAAAACTCTACAATGAACTCAACTAGGCTAATGATAAGGGCGATGACCAAGAGACCTAGTGCATTATAGTGCGTCTTATCGAAAGACGTCATATCCTTCACTGCTTGTGTAATATCTTCAACTTTGAAACCAAGTTTACTCGCTATGCACAAGGGACAAGCATTTAAGCATGTACCATTGTCCACAGGGGAATTCAAAAATTCTGATATTGCACAGTCATGAAGAACGACTAGTTGTGGTTGGTCCCCGACGAAGGCAACTCTTATGCAAAAAATGAGATGATATGAGGTATTGCAAACATTCCTACCAGTCTCCAAGGCTGTTAGCTCTATCGTATGGGATACATAGGCAACTTAAAAAACTCGAAGGAAGGCCTCCTTATGCTCGATCGAGGTATGAATCAAGTCTCAAATGGAAATATCGACTTTAACCTTTTTCAACTGAATCGTAATATCAACTACAGGCTTGCTAGTGATTGATGTAGTGGATTTGGATGGGACTTCCTTGGTGGTAGGCTTAAGAGGATGACTTTCTGGTTGTGGTGGGATTAGTACTGGTCGACTAGACTTGGGTGCTGAAACTGGGGCCACATACACCCGTTCTGACCACATGACTTCCACACACATTTCTGTAGTGTAGTTAAGACATGTGGTGGGTATCTCAAGTCAAGTTAATGACCACAAGTACGCAAGCTACTAGCTCCAATCAATCAGAGGATGGACTTACTTTGGAGGCTGTTGCCAAAGGTACTAATTGGATAAGCTCGAGTTTGCTTTTGACTAACAGACAGCTAAGGTGGTGGGAGAGACTACATAGTAAGCCGAGTTGTTGTGCGCTCCGACTTAGCAGTAAGCTGGATCATGTTGACTGTAGATCTCAAACCTTCAAGAAAAAAATGATACAAATGGTGAGGAAAGGCGACAAACAGATTGTGAATAAGATCAGAGAGGTCTAACACTCAGACCCAATACAAGAGAATGAGTAAATCCTTGAGGTCCCCAATGCACTCGAATTGACATGTTCGGGCAGGAACTGGCTAACGATGTTAGCCTGTGTTGTGCTTGTACGAATGCTAATGTTAATGCTAGTGCGGGTACAAACTCTACCTCTTGTGTGTTGATCACAATAACCTTGCGATCAATCAAGTCCTAAATAGTGTTCCACAGAATTAAGTAGTTATCCATCGAATATCCCGTGACAGGATGAAAACTACAGAATAAGTTTGCTTTGTACCATCCTAGGAGAGGATTCGACGGTAAACGAACCTCTAAAATCTTTTGGAGCAACTGTACTTTAACGAGGATGACGTTCGAGGACACAACTAGAGGAGTAAACTCCCACTCTGGGTGGCAAGACTACTCCTGTCCTTGGTACAATCCTTGCCTTACCAGTGCAATTGATTACATTGTGTCGATGGTGGTGGTAATGTGGGAATTGTGTGGTGCCCTACATGTTGGTGCGTAAACTAATTGATGCTAAGTTAATGGGCTCACTACATTAGCAGGTACAACAAGTGATCCAATGTAGGCACCGACGATCTTGGGGGATCCCACCTCTCGGTGAAGTTGTTGTTGGTGCCATTGTTATTGTTGCTACTGTTATTAGTGCCAACATTATGACTAGTGGAAGTGGCTTGCTTGGCGAATGTGGTTAGTACGGGAAAACTACCGTTACGTAACAAATTCTCCATGCAAGCACCAGCTCAGATCAGAGATACAAATGTGGTGATTGATTGAATACCAAGTAGAGGTCCAGTAGCTGACTACGCTCCATAGATGACCGTCTTGATAAACTCCTCGTCGGAGGACCTGTCCCAGACATGTGAAGTAAGAGCGCTTCAGCGCCAAACATACTTTCCAAATAACTCATGGAACTTCTACTTAACGACGGCCAAGTCCTCGCACTTAGAGACTAAGTCGAGATTGAAAAAGTATCGTTCCAGGAATGTCTGACTGAGATAATTCCAAGTCTTAATCGTAGCTATGTCCAAAAAAGTAAACCATTTAAGAATAAAACCAATAAGACTCTTATGAAACAAACACATCAAAAGTCTTTCATCAATCTACAACTGTACGAAGTTTCCGTAGTATGCTCTGAAATGAAAAATTGGACAGTCTTTACCATTATACTTTTCAAAGTCCGAGACTTGGAAGTTCAACGAGAGAGTTGCCTCTAGAAAATAACAGAGATCCTGAAACTGGTAAAACTAGTGGTCGCCAACATACACTTATCGAAGTGTTCTTTCCAGACCACTCATTCTAATAAAAGAGCATCTAAGATCACTGCTCTTGAAGCAGATGCAGCTGGAGTGGTTCCTACGTATACCGTATGATTCGCACCTAAGTGCTCCTTCAAATCCATCATCATGCCACCTAATGTCATAACGTAATTACTGGTATACCCGTACTGAGGTGCAGATGAATGTTGGGATTTGTAATTGATGCAACGAAGAGGGAGAAGCAATATGCAGTGCAAAGTAAGATACAGTGTAAGGAAGCAGCAACTACTATGCTAGTATGGATTCAGACAATGGACTATGAGGATGTTGTGCTCTTGCCAAACCAAGAGATTGGTCACCGATGGAGGAGTAAGATGTGTTGTGGGTGGTGATGGTGTAGCAAGCAGAGTCATCACCTCCATCATCAAAGCAGTAAGAAGTTAGGACGATAGCCAAAGTAGTGGTGCAATGGGGGCTACCCGACGTGTAGAAACGAACTACAGAGAAACCTTAGGAATAAAAGGAACCGATGGAGTCAAAGCAAGGTCCAAGGCCATGCCTTACAACTTCTGAACCAACAGATGTTGCGTCTGTATAAGAGATGATCCATCGATAGTAGTACCGAGGGACGGGAGAGAAAATGGGACATACGTCAATAGAGGCTGCAAACTAGATTGTCCAAAGACAATAGAACTTACCAGAAAGGCTACCGCAACAGGCCAGTAGCAAAAGTGATAGAGCCTGAGTATAGAAAGGACACTGACGTCTGTAGAGCCTTTGTGGCAATCACCATAATAGACTCGATGATAGACTTCAAACCAGCCAAAGTCTATCAGGATCCAAAAGTAATAGCCAAGGAAAGATCTGATACCTAGAACTGGTATGTGAAGGGAGTAAGGGCACAACTAAGATCACAAAAGAAAAAAGGACTGAAATCGACATCCTTTTCGAAACAACAGAAAGAAAAAGCTTACTAATGTGTTGGGTCATTGTAGATCGTGAGCAGGTACAGATAGGACTACGATAGTAAGGAGGAATACAAGCTCTACAATAAAAAATCATCAGAGGCAAGGAGTAGCTCAGGAAATATGGCTAAATGAATTATCTCAGAGGGAGAAGTCAACGAAAGGGACTCTTGAACTCCGACTAAGGAACTCGCATATTGCACACATGCACATGGATGCATCTGATATGCTTTCTCTCTCCATCTAGGTGTGTTTTTTGGGACTATCTACTCCGAACTCTCTCATAGGTAGATGTGTCTCCGACGCAGGTAAGAAAATAGATTCCCACTTTTGATCCTGACCAAAGTACGGACGATGAACGAGTGATACGTTAGGAGCCTTGACTCGTACAATAGCAATGAACTGTACCCTCTACTAACACAGACACAACTCAGAACAAGGAGGAATAAACCGACATCTGTCTCATGCCAGTAGCAATAGAACGACAAACCGAGACTATCCTTCATAACTATAGGTGGACTCAGGGAGAAGAAGATATATGCTCCTATATGATTCATTCATGTAAAAATGATTAGTATTTTTTACTTGCATATTTTATTAAACCAATGAAAGGAAATGTAAATTGATCTCTAGTTTTACCTAAGTGTTTTCTTTTTCTTGAGTTTTCTAGATAAACAAATGGAGAAAGGCAAACAAGTCTCTAATCTCCTTAAGATTAATGCCAAAAAGAAGAAACATAGGCATGCAAACATCACCCATCAATCAAAAGACATGTCCATAGTATGTGATAGTGTTGTGATCATGCTTGTGAAGAAAAGCAAACATCAAGTCAAAAACTAAAACAAGATGCAGTAGAAAGAATCCATGTCAATAAACGCAACACATAGGTCAATACATGCCAAAGAAAGAGTAAAAACTCCTATTACACATAGAGAAACTGTTAGACACTCCTATATACCCGATTACTCAATCTTACTCAACTTACTCGCTCGCATGTGAGACTATGTAAACCATTGAATAGGGCAAACATAAAGCAATTCGAAGAGGAAGCATCTAGATAAAGCAAGAAGGCTAGGAAGGAGGCAGTGTGAGTAATGTACCTGTCTTACTCTAAAACGGCAAGTCCCAGCTCGATTGGGTTGCTTCTCTAGTGTCGAACTCCGGTTCAACGAGCAACAATTGGTATGACAATCTTCAAGGTTCGAATGTGTAGGAGGATGGTATGTGGTTCTTAGGTCGACGTTTGGCGAGTTTCTAGACTGGTCTAGTCTGGATGGGTTTCGAGTGGGAAACGCCTAATTTGTGGTGGAGGAACAAAGGCCGGTAGGTGTTCAACTGAGGGGCTGGAGGCATCAGGAGTCAGAAGGGAGTGCAGGGAGTGGACGAGAGTAAGCAGAGACGAAAGAGTATCCTCATCGAAGGAGATGGGCGGCCTTATAGGTGATGGATTTGAATTTAAACCATCAATCTTCACCAACTCCCACTTGCAATGGCCAGGAATTTATCAAATGGTATGGCTAGAATTAAATCCAACATAAGGGACTTCATGGTCCAAAAGAGGCATGGAATACATGTAGATCTACGTGAACCAATGAGAGGCGAGAATCCAATATTCCCTTGGTGAAAGGACAATTCAATCTTTCGCCTGCCAATACTGACTCAAGACAGCCACACACCTCACCTACGGTCCTCACGCTATCGAGACGTGGTCCTCCTAAGTTAGACTCATTGCATAGGTCATTGGCCCATCCCAAGGCTCAACTGGGAAATGTGGGTTTTGGTTAAATATTAAGTTTTAGGAAATGTTTGTAGGCTTAAGTGGAGTATTTAAGTGGAAATGTGGTGGTGCCGATCAACCATTCAAAGCACGTTCTTTCGGAGAAGTTAACTGCCAGCCAACTGCAAAACCAAGATGTCTACAAATTTCATGCAATTTCACTATCTATGGACCCATAATCCATTCCAAATGGGGCCTAAGGATGGTGACAGCTGTGATTCCAGTACCTAGTTGAATTCCTGCTAAAAGTGATTAGGACTGGCACAAAGGGCTCTTCTTGGTGGTCTGGCAAAAGATGACGGAACATTGAGATAGAGGAATTTGCCAGTTTGCTATCACTGTTGGATTTTGCATCAAGGCAAGCTACCAGTCATAACAACTGGAGGTGGAGGACGTCTGCAGATGGAGTTTTCCCTGTGAAGAGTACTTAACAACGTCCACTTGGTGAAGTTCCTTCAACATTAGCATTCAATTGAGCATATGGCAAGTGAAAATCCCTTGCAAAGTTTTGGGATTTCATGTAGTTGTTGGTAACAGATAGAGTTCTCATAGAGGCAGCACAAAGTGCTTGGGTGACGAATGGCATCATTTTGTCAGTTTTCTGTAATTCAACCCCAGAAGATCTAGAACATCGTTTGACCAATGCACGAAGACTATCAAACCAGTAAAAAACAGCTCAGCTGTAGCATAGAGACCAGTAAACTCACATGTAAGTAATCATTCATTTGTATTGTTGCATTGGTCGCTTCCACGACAAACTCCCTATTATACCAACCCATCACAGCACACACACAATGAGAATTTCATCAAAATAAGTAAAAAAAAAACGTCAAGCATAGGAGAAAAGCACTTCAAATGGAGCACAAACAATCAGCGCTAGTACCTATCTGGATGTGTTTGCCTACAGAGCTCCGCAGAATCCAGGACACAACATACCTGGCAAGAAGACAATCAATTAATCATCACTCCCATTGTCTATCCAACCTAATCAAAAGCACAGTGGGCAAAAGAAGAAAAATGAACTAAAGGGGGATTTTTTTTTTTTACAGTATTTGAGATCTCATCCATGGCACGAACAACCTCTATCGAGGGCGGCATTCCAGATATGTAAGACACCAGCTCTCCGGACCTGAAAATGACCAGTAAAAAAACCACGAGAGTAGGGGATTAAGAAGCTTCCTATTACTAAACCCTGAACCACGGGTGCGAGAGATGGAAGTTCTTGCACTGTACCTCTCGATGGCATCGTCGACGAACCTGCGGAAGCCCTTGGCGGTCTTCAGGACGTCGAAGCCGTAAAGACCAGTGGCGGTGGTTCCAACGGTGTCGGCGCGATACGAGAGGCTGCGAGTGGCGCAGAGGCGCAATAGGGAAATGGCGGTGGTGGTCTCATGGTGCATTAGCTTTAGAATGGCGGAGGGCATGCTGGTGGGGGTTGGCGGCGAGTGGGGGCGGGCGGCGGGTGGGGGCGGGCAGGGGAATGGGCAGAAGAAGACTGCCTTCGTAACTTCAGCTTTGGTAGCTTCTGCCGCTGCGCAGTGCGGCTGCAAGAATTGCAAAACTTGAAGAAAAAAAAATTGATATATAAGTTTTTCATTATTTATTTCTAAAAATTTTGATATATTACAAAATAATATTATTTAATTTACTCATTTCAAGTAACTTCAACAAGATTTTTAAAGAACCGAATTCAATAAATCAAGTTTTTCCTCCTTTTAATTCAACATTAAAAACACCTGATTCAATTAACAATAAAGCTCACATTCGTTACATTGAACTCGATAATGTCAAAATCGAATTCTTTATTCTATTTGACTTCGAAATTAAGGATGATTGAATTTGACATATTAAAAATTAGATACATTTAAAGTAGAATTTGGCTCCTTTAAGTGTGAGTTCCTTTGCTACAAAACCTGCTCGTCGCAAGTAGTAAGGCATTTCTAACCCTCTAAGTCTTCGGTCTCCACTCTGACCCTCTACCCTCTTCACTTACTCCCACTCAAGTAACGTTTGGTACACTAAAATGAAAATAGATAGGAATGGAATGAACTTTAGAATAGAATTTGGAATAAAATAGAATAATTTTACTTCATTCCTGTATTTGGTATACAATGGAATGAGATGACTATATGGGTTTTCAATAGTGGTCGTACCCCAACAAGGCCAAAGGTCAACAAGTCGTCAATGTTCATTTTTACTCTCTATACCGAGAACCAGAAGGGCAGGCTGGGGACGAAGCGCCATTAGGAGGTCTTCTACCCAAACAGGAGTGGCATCTACGAGAGCGACCTCTCTGAGAGGACGACGACGTCAAGGTGGAAGTCGTTGCCAATGGTAGAGAATGATGTGTCGTACAAGGGAAAGATATGGTGTGTGGTGGTAAAGGAGGGGAGGAGGAACGCGACGGAGTTGGGGGAGGTAGTGGTGTACACCTATGGGCAGGGGAACCACACGTGCGACATGATTTGGGCCAAGGGAAGGTGTTGGAAGGGCAACAGGGGAGAGAATAGAAGGAGGGGGCATCGATGGTATGGAAGGATGGTGCTAAGGAAGGAGGGAGTAGAGGAGGAGGCGTGGGTGGCATCAACGATAAGGAAGGAGGGGGCGTGAGTGACATTAGCGGTGAGGAAGGAGGGGACATGGATGGCATCAACGATGAGAAAGGAGGGGGTGGAGGAAGGAGGGAGCAAACGAGGGAGAGGGGCGAAGGAGGAAAGAGGGGGTGGAGGAAGCAGGAGGCGTCAAAAAAAAATTTATTTCTAATGAAATGAGAATCAAATTGCTTACTTCACGGGAAGGAATGAAATTCCTATGTTCAATAGAAATTTGATTCCCAAGGAAATTCTTTTCTCATGGTTATTCCAGACTCATTTGTGTATCAAACATTGAAATGGAATTTTTTCGATCCATTCTGGTCCATTCCAGTCCCCATTCCCACTCTAGTTCCTACTTTGGTTGTTTTTGGTGTCACAAACGCTGACATTATCTTCCATTCTCTCCCATTCTAAGTTGGTTCAGGTGTGTGTCAGGACATATACATCTACATTGATTATCCCATCGACATAAATCATTCTACATTAATGCCTTCTTGTTATACTGCTATATTAGATGGACATATACTGTCACGTCCCAAATTTTTATAATAATTTAAAGCAAATTAAATTACAAGAAATTAAAAGCTAAACAGAAATATCATCTACTAGGAATCTGTGTGTACAGCTACGAGACTCTGGACTATATGCACTAGGCTAAAACTCATCTACATGTCTGCACTTGCAACTCAAAACCACGAAGAAGAGTGTGAGTAACAAAAGTCACCCAATACACACCCCATGAAAACGATAGAAAACAAAACTATAATTAATTTTCCTTTAAATTCATTTTGCAAATCATTTCTCTAAAATCTCACAAACCAGGCCTACAAGGTTGAAAGCCACAAAAAAGCAGCCCACACCGGCCAAAATAGCAAACAAAGCTCTACCAACCAAAAACCACAAACAAAGCCTCTAATGGCCAAAACTACACACAGTGAGTCGGGAAGCCCGGTGCGAGGCAACCAACTCTGGCCATAAGCAGCTACCAAGGTGCATTGCACTACCACGATGAAGCCACCCTATGTAGGAGCAATCACTGTCCTGCAATTCTCTCACTTGGAGAACCCTCATAAAGCCAACTCCTCTCTGGAAAGGCACTCCTGTCTCTCAGGACGTTACCAACTACGATGCATGTGTCCCATCCGCACTAGCCACCACTAGATACGCCTCCTCACAGTGTCCACATGGACTTAGGAGAGAGTTTCATACCTCCACACTTGACAACACTTGAGTCTCAATGCTCACAACGACAGTAGTAATATCATACATCTCCGTCACGCCACAAGACACCTCAACCTGTGGACCACAACCCTAGCCTCGAGACGACAGTCAGGAAGTCTCATACCTCCAAGACACGACGACCCTCAGCCTTAGGTATCTTGACCCCCAACCTTAACCAAGGAGACACGCCCAACCACCTAAGAATGTCGTCACATTCCCTGATCTTGACGACATGATCCCACAGTGTCTCGACCCGCACACAGAAAATTAGGAAAACCATTTTCCAAAATGGGCCTACACATCTCTTTTGAAAACCATTTTCAAAACCATTCTATATCTTTGGAAACTCTTTTAAAACCTCGACAAAGCGACACGTCAGGTGTCCCACAAGACCACCACTGATGGCCCACAATGCTATCTCAAATAAGCAAAACAAACTAATCTAGAAAATCATTACATTCCAAATACATTTTCCAAAAATCCAAGAAATACGTTCTAAAATGTCCTACCAGACACGCGCATGTGAATCGTGCATCTAGCGTGCGCCCCTGGCATTTTTGTCTGAACGCTAACAGAACCTAGACCAGGGGCCAGAATCGCTGTGGAACTCGTGCATGTGGCAAGCACAATCGACCCGCGCCCCTAATTTTCTGTCAAAGCCTGCAGTAGGAGACCCAAAAATTGTCCAAAGTGAGAACCAAGGGCGGACCCACCAAACAACCACCAAAATTCCGAATAAAACATATATGGTAGACCCTTAAGTCTACTCCAAATCTCAATAAACAAAACTGAAATCCATTCATCACACAACAAGATATAAATTCACAAGCACAGAGAAGTCAAAAGGACCCAAACCACAACAATCACTACAAATACCCATAAATACCACAATAAATTCCTAAAAATTCCGAAACATTAAATTTAGCCTAGATTACATGTATCCTAGGCAATTCTACCATTTTACATGATTTCTACTCATTGGATTGGACGTACGTACCTGAAATGAGCTTGGCAACCCAATGCACCCTCCGACCAACCACCAACCTCCATCGACAACCACGACGTCCACGGAAGCTTCCTCGACCTTTATAGCACCCGCCACGCTAATGACCAGCCCCACAGAGCCTCCGCCTCACTCACTCTCTCACTAGCGCATGAAACAGAGTGGGGAGAATGAGGCTGACGGGTGGGGAAAAGAAAGGGGGTGAGGGAAGGAGAGGGGTGAGGAGGCAGGGAAGGAGAGGTGGGGGAGGAAAGGTGTCGCTGAGGAGGAGGAGAAGAAAGAAGAAGGAGACAGACGGCAAGTGACAGAGCATGGTGCGAGAGGCTTATAAAGCTTCCACACGCGGTAGCAGGACGCGTGCGCACCTTCGCGTCTCCAGCCACCGGCACCCCGCACGAGCTCACTAACCACACCACCCAACCACCAGCCACAACAACCAACCCACAACACGGGCCTCACACGGACCCACACGCAGGTCCACAGGCACAGTGTCACAATACACAATGTCAGCCATGCATAAGAACATACAACCAGAAGCTGACCCACGAGGCCTAAGCCCAAAGCCACAAAACACACAAACGGGCCATGGAATGAATTCATTAAAATGTAAATAATTACAAAATGAATTTACGAGTGTTACATCATATACATTCTCATATCGATTTTGCTTGTTTTGATGCTTTACTGTGAGGTGTGGTAGATTTTCAATTTTATCTCTTATTTTTTTTATCTTTTTATCTTCAATGTGTTGAGTATATTTTGCCTTACTATAGATGCCCTAATTTTTGTCCTTAGATGCCAGTCAGCTTCTTCGGTGAGACTCGCTTTGGATGGTCGATCGACAAAACCACCTTCATCACCCAAGACCCCACTTAAAACCCAAATCCATCGCCCACAATCCAACACAACCCAAACCTAGTCCAAAACCAATCTACCCAAACCCTTCTATGGCTCGAATGCTTGGTGGACTAGGCTTGTCTCCTTTACTTGTAAACTGTCCTAGGACCCCTACGACCTGATAGTGTGGAATATATACACGGACAGGATGCACAGGTGCCCTAGGTCAGTGCTAGCAGTAAAGGTTAAACTTGTCCATTCACCTTTGGTCCACTAGATCCTTGCCTCTCATTGATTGGCATGGATCTACGTGTGTCCTACCTTTCATCCGGACCATGAAACCCCCCATGTTGATTGGATTTTCCATCGTATCCCCTTGAACAAATCTCAGCCAGATGATGGGAGCAGTTGAGAATCAATGGACTAGATTTGAGATACACTTCTATTTAAACCCAGCTCATCTCTTACGACAGGATCCTTTACTTGCTGCTCACTCCCTCACGTCCATTGAGAATCCACCTTGCTCCTTAAGCTCTTGCTCCCCTTCTAAAACCCTCGTCGACCTCCGATTGTCCTTTGGGAGTTTGACATCCACCCATTTTTCACCTCTGTAACTAGACACTTCCACCACTTACACAAGCATTCTCAGTCCACCAAATTACTCCCACACCCTCATCCAAGCATAACCAGTCACCCATTGTTGTCTTTATAGCATCTCTGCCCCATTTTGGCTGTCGAGCATCACTTTCTATCTACCATCGGAGAAGCCCAGCCCACTAAACAAGGGAGACACGTTCCAATGCTCGACAGGTACGCTTCTCCTTCCCTAACCTTGTTTCCATTCTTGAATTGTCGTGTTACTGTTAGCTGTAGCCTTGTGCATTATTTGCTTTCTTCTTCCTCTTTGCATCTCGTCGATGAAAGGCCACTGACCCATGTGAAGCAGATGGCCCTTGAACGTGTGGTTCGACTTGTCCAATGGCATCCCTTCTCTTCCCCTTCATTCACCCATGTTGTCCAATGCTCCATCATAGTCCCTAGCCGTCTTCGATGGTTTGACGAAGGAGAGTATCACCGATGTGACCCAACTTGGTGGAGGGAGAGACTCGTGCATGTGCATCTGGTTTCGTTGCCTCTTGAGTCTCCCCCACACTCCCCTTGAGGTCCTCGAAATGCCCTAGAGGACTGATGGACTTCACTAGCCTTGTCCATGGCCGGTGAAGGACGTCCATTCTGACGTAAATGACTTGAGGTAGAGGGGACAGCCCAGGTCCTCTTGATCTGTAGTGATTGTGTTTTCTCATTCGTGTAGGATCCTTCTTCAGTTTTGATGTTGCCTTGAATTCTTCTATACTTTTGTGGCTTGGGGAAAGCGACGAAGGTCGATGGTCTGCTGCAATTTCTAGGTCTCGAGTCAATACTGCATGCTGTATGCATGGGTACCTCGATGTAGAGCACACACCAACCTAGCCCCCTATTGTTTGTTCATTTCTTGCTTTAGTTTTGCGATGTGTCCTGATCTCTTGTGATCTTTGTTCATTCTTCTTTAATGGCATGCATCTAGTTTCCGTTTTGGATTTCTACGTAGTTTTCTTGGACGGTTTGAAGTCTCATAATTGGATGTTGTCCTGGACCTGTAGTTGACCTGCACGGACCACCTGCATGGAAATTCCAAGGACTATTAGCCATCATCAGACTGAGTTCCCTTATTTGTTTATCAAATCCCTCGCATCCATGTTTGTTTTCTTCTCAGATTCCTTTCTTACTTTGCATTCATCACATCATTATTTTTGCATCCATACATCATTTGGCTTAAAGGTGAACACAAATTGGCATATACATGTCGACATCGCCACACAAATGGTCGAACAAGCCAAGAAAGATCGATTCATCAGGCGTATGTGGTGCTTAACACCTTTTCCATGCATAATGGGAATCCTTACCTTTTCTTTGGCTAGCAATGGCCTTTGTGTCGCGTCTATTGGCACGGATTTCCTTATTTTGCGCTTCTCATTGTGTTTTATGTTCTGTTTTGTGTGTTTTATCTTCCATTTTATTTCCAGTTTTCCTCGTCTTTCGGTTCCCTTCTTAATAGATTAGGTGGCGACTTTGATTTATTCTGTTGTGCCGAGTGGTGAAGAGAAAACAAATACGAACGGATGGATGCCCACATCCCAAGCATCCAAACCCTCCCTCACGTACGAACCTCACATGAAACCCTAGATATGGAGAGAAGAGGGAGGAGTTCTCTCTACAGCATTGGAGACAAAATAGGGCTACATAATGCCAAAGAGGTTA
>JAMKQA010122372.1:0-11538 GCA_024699735.1 Posidonia australis | reverse complement strand
GCCGTTTTTAGTTCAACTCAGATTTTTGCGGAGTTCCAAAATATATTCTGATTTGTGCTGGACTGATCTGTCACTCTTGATGTTGGTATGTCTTTTTTTGATTTCAAGATAAGGCACTTATATCTTTTTCAAGTTATAATATTTATGAAAAATAAGCACAAGTAAATAATCATCAAAATTCATGTAATATTTCTAACATTCTCCACCCAGTGTGAGCGAGTGAGAGAGAGACAGAGCTAAAAGAGTGAGAAAGAGAGGTGAGGGTGGTGTAGTGGTGCTTGTGTCGGCCGAGGACGTTTGGGGGTCGGAGGATCACCGACGGTGTGCGTGGTTGGGCGGAGTTGGGTAGTGAGTGCGTCGGAGGTCGTCTCAAGTGCACACTCCATCCTTTCTCCTCAAAATTGTGTAAAATATTAGAAAATGAGTAGAAATGCATGAATTTAATGCTTAAGAATGACTTCTAGAATTTATGTGCATTTATGACAATTTTAATGTGTTGAATGCACTGTGCTCATTTTTTAGTTTCCCGACTTTCGATTTTGTTTCTTGATCTATAATGCATGGATTGTGGTTTTGTTTGTGTAGATTTGGAGTAGACTCATGCGTCTACATCCTGTATTTATCTTGTGAATTGTGTATTTTACTTGGCAGGTCCGCACTTGGTCCCAATTTGGGTGAGGAGCCAAATTAGGGCTTGGACTGTTTTTCAGGTTTCATAGATTTTGGTGTGCTGAATTGATTTTGGTAAGTTGATTTGTTGTAATATAGGTCCCTTGAGTCTTGTTTTAATCGACTGAATTTATTTGATTTACCGAAATGGACCTTGGGTGTTGACCAATCAATTGGTTTGGTCGACTGATTGATTTCAGTCTGTTGGATCAAGGATTTTCGGTCGTCCGTTCAGGATTTCAGTCTGCCGATCTAGGTTTTTTGAATTAGGTTTAGTCAATGGTACACCAAATTAGGCCCAAGTTGGTTTTATAAATGGAATTTGATGGTTTTGCTAAATTGGTTTGTTTTGCCCATGTTGAGATGGATTATGGGCTACCAGTGGTAGCCCATTGTGGACACCCAGTGCATCGATTTTGAGGATTTTCGAAAGATATAAAACAGTTTGAAAAGTAATTTTCAAAGTGATATAGTCTGTTTTGGAAAAGAGTTTTCCATGCTTCCTGTGTGTGGGCCAAGATACAGTAAGCCGGGCTGCTTGGACCAAGGGATGTGACGACATTTCCGAATGGTTAGGTGCGTCACCTAGGTTGAGGCTGGGGACCAAAAGACTGTAGACAATTGTTCATCGAGTCTTGGAGGTATGAAACTCCTTCACTGTCATTCGTAAGGCCGAGGTTGAGGTCCGTAGGTTTGAGGTGTTGACTAAACCCGGAGGTAGGATACTCCAGTTGTTTCCAGACACTAAGACTCGAGATACCGTGGTTGGCGAGGAGATGCTTCTATAGACTGAGTACTGTGTGGAAGACGTTGAGAGAGCCTACCCTGTGATGACCAGAGTGGGTAGTGCACGTGCCCTACAGCTTGTAGCATCCTAAGTGATAGAACAACTTTCCCAGATGGAGTCAGCATTGTGAGGGTTCTCTAGGTGGGAGGACTATAAGATGGATTCGCTCCTGCATAGGGTGGTGGGTTCATGGTAGTGTAGTGCACCTCGGTGGCTGCTTGCGGCCGGAGTTGGTTGCTTGAGGTTAGGCAATAAGACTCAGTGTAGTTGTAATTTTGGCCAGTATAGCCTATGTTTGAGATTTTGGCCAATATAGCCCATGTTTTGGTGGTTTTGGCCAGTTGAGCCTGGTTTTGATATATGGATGATTTTCCTTTGAGTTTGTGACTTCAAAAGAGAATGGATAAAATATTTTGAAATGTGGTTTGTGGCTTTGGCCGGTTGGGCTCGATTTATGAAGTTTAGTGGATTTGATGAAAAATGATTTCAAAGTGATTTTAAAGAGAAAACTTGGTTTTGTTTTCTGAGTTTTTCGTAGGGTGTGTGTTAGATAACTTTCTAGTTACTTACACGTGTTTTCTTGTGGTTTTAGGTTGTAGGTGCAGACAAATAGCTTTTGGTGAGTAGTGCACATGGTCGAAGTCTCATAGCCATACATCAAGTTCTTGGTAATTTAGATGCTTTAGATTAGTCTTTAATTTCTTGTAAATTAGTTTTAAATTATGTTAAAATTATTTAGGTTAATGTGTTTGTGTTACTAGCAACACAGGTCGTTACAAGAGAGGTTCTTGTAGGGTAGCTTATTTGTAGTAGTGCAACATACCTTGATAACTACTTGTGAGCAAGAGTCAATTGCATGGTGCTAGGCAATATGACGAGTTTTGATTATTGTGTTGGTGAATTCATTGAATTTATTTTAAAATTTGATTATGGATAATGATGGTTTTCCTTCAACTTCAACGTTGATGAAGCTTAGGATTTATGGAAAGGATTTGATATTGTTTTTGGATGTATGTTAAAAATATTTAAATCAATCTATTAGTTTTTAATTGGCAAAAAACTATATGATTTGGGATTTAATGCATTGTCTTTCTCGTGGATTTCGATTTCGATTTCTATAAATTCAGGGGATTTGTGCATTTGAGTGGCGAGTTTTACTTACATGTTCTACCTACACGTTTTGGCTAGTATTCAATATTTTTTTTGCGAATTTTGGTTTTACTTGTGTTGTGGGTGAATGCTAGATGATCTTTTGGTAGTCACTCATTCTTTATTTGTGTTATCATTTAGGTGCAACTTAATAGGATTGTTTTCAAGTGCTTATAGTGGAACCACGTGGTCGTGCATTATAGGTCTTGTATTGGATGATTGATATTACTAATTGCAGAAATTTTTCTCTTGTTTAGTCGTGTTTAATATTCTTTTTGAGGTTTTGGATGACTAAGGTGGTTACAATAAGATGTTAGTTCCATTTTCTATCCTTAAAAGGACTATTTTACCCTTGTTGCTCGTATACCTTACGAAAATGTGAAATCCAACGCTTTGTTTCAAATGAATGTGTCTTAATCGAAGAAGGTGGCAAAGAACCGCTAAGGTTACCACCAAAAGAGAAGAAATGTTAGAGAAACTAAGGAAAATACATGATATGAGGGATAGTCTGAAATTAATTAGGCAAGGATATTTTCATATTTGCATGTGTTGGTTAGAAGTTTACTCTGGAATGGTAAACTATGGAAGGGAATGAAAGCATAATGTTGATTTTTATAAATGTATATAAACAATTAGCTGTTTTAAGAAAATATACAAGCTATTCACTATGGTTTTGAGGTGATTCAATTAAAAATCCCAAAAATCTATTATTATCTATATCTATATCTATACCTATATTTATATTTATATTACTAATTATCACTTTTTTGTTAAATGGATAGCTATGCCACTTGGCATTTCACCAATAATGTTAGTAGTAATTCCAATCTATTTATTACAAATCTTTATTTTCATATAAGAAAATGTCTATTACAAATATATATAATTAATAATCAAATAAATGAAAATATGTTATCTCATTAACAATAAATGAATAAATTTACTCTTATATCATAGAACTATATTCCACTTAAACTTACCCAACTTGCTACTTTGTAATATCATTTATGTAAGACAATTTTAATATCGTTTTGCATGACAAAGGTCATAAGAGGTGGTATGATTTTAATTACCATCTACATGAACTAATATCTTTTCTACTTCAAAGAAAAACATCTTATAGTTTATTTCTACTCATCTGAAAGGAGAGTTTACATTTTATATACGTTAATTTTAGTTTTTATTTAGAAATTTGAACTTATCAATTGCATCTTTGTAAATTATCATCTCATCGAATATTTCACTGTATTACAATATAATTTCTACTACACAAGTAATAAATTTAATTAGACCTTAAAATTTTATTAAAATTTAATGTTAATTATTAAAGAAGACAATTCCCTTCATCTTCTTTTTGCTTCAATCACCATCCATATGTTTTTGGTTCATAAGTTTTTTTATTCTAAAATTTTATTTCTTCCTTAAAAAGATAAGTACTTTTTACTTAAATATATGAATAAATGATAATAATTTTTCTATTAGATAAGAATAACTATAGTCAAGCATTAACGAGAGAAACGTAGTTGAACAATATATAATATTTAAAAAAGAAATATAAATAGTAAACTTAAACTCTTAAACAATATATAATATTAATTAATTTCAAGTTCAAAATATAAAATATAAAATAAAATTTATTTATTTTGTATTTCTTATGCTAGGTTACTGGTACCTATAAAGAAGGTTTTGTGACTTTTACGAAAGGTTTTGTGATTGAAAAACTATCCGTTATTTGGTTCATATCCGAGTAAAATTATACGCCGAACACAAATTGAATACAAATTATACTCCATGTTGCATCCCGCGACAACCAGTAATCAACCGCCACCTCATCGCCACAGAAGCCTCACCAGTCACGCTTCCTTAGTTCCTTTCCTTTCCTTTCCTTCTCTGAAAAAAAATCCATTCCAAGAAAGGGAAAAAAAGGAAAGAAAAAGCGGGAAATGGCGAGTATTTCTTCCTCAACTCTCTCCGCTCTCACTCCACTCCGATCCTCCCCACCACGTTCCCCACCCTCTCGCCTCCTCCAACCCAACTCCACCACCTCCATTGTCGGAAGAAGGCCGACGACGAATCCCCTCGTCGCCGGAGACGCCCCGAGGCACAGGAGGGTAAGAGCTTCTCCTCGATCGCCTTAATTCATGAGTCCCCTGCCGATGCCATCACAGATCCTAATAGTTCTTGGCTTCTTGCGTTTAGATTGTCACCTCCCGATCTCATGGAGGAGGACGGGCTCCTTTTCTTGTCCGCTCTTCGTCGGGCGATGTGGATTCCGGTGGCTCGGAGGAGGAGTTCTCCTGGGCTTCCGTGATCCTCCCGTGAGTTGTGGATTTTTTGAGTAGTCTCGTGTTGTATGGGGGAGTTTGGGTGTGGTTTTATATTGAGGAATGATTCTGGTGTTCCGTTGTGGTCGGGTGTGTAGGTTTTTGTTCCCAGCGTTGGGTGGTTTGTTGTTTGGATATGACATCGGGGCCACCTCAGGGGCTAGCATTTCTTTACAGGTTTGTCAATGATTCTTTTTTTTTCTTCTTTTCTTCGTATTGTCTTGCCTATTTGTTGTAATTTATGTTGTTCTACCAATGTGAATTGAAATTTTATTTTGACTTTCTGTAGGATGTTTACAATTGCTTGGTAAAGGTCAGGTATTGATAATGGAATAGATAGTTACAGAAAAGACCAGTGTCGTCCTTGTTATTGTTGAGAATCTTAGCCCCACATCGCCTAATGAAAAAATATTTTACACATAATATGTAGATGTGGTTTACAATCAATCTCAACAAAGTTTGTCCGTTACAGTTTAACTGTTCCAACTTCCTGCCTATAACAAGCAAAAACGTCTTGAGTCTCCGCTAAGGTGTTTCACATAAAGATGCGCTCCAATGATGTGGTTTATAATCTATAAAGAACTGAAGCTGCTATGAGTTTCTTAATTTGCTAGTTAGTGTTTGGTTATCTTAAAATAAGCTGGTCTATGTAGTGCTTAGGTTTTATTTAGAAACATGATTTGCAGCTTCAGATACTTTGAAGACAGTTTATCCTTCAAATTCCATGTTTTATAGTACAAACATGACCTTCCTCCAAGGAGTATACTTTCGAGCTTCCTTCAGGAAGCCCTGCATTTCAGGTAATTCACCTGAGAGTTTACCTTTATAGCATGGGCAAATGGATTGAATGGTGCTTTCATACTGCAAACTTTATCATGTAAAATGTACTAACCTGTTGTTATGATATTTCTTTATCAGTCAGCTCAACTTAGTGGCACGACATGGTTTAATCTTTCAGCTGTAGAACTCGGGCTTGTGGTAACTTTTGTTCCAAATATGTATATTTACACTGCTAAATGTTACTTGAATTCTCCACCTCCCTCTTATAGTCAATCAACTCCTTTACTTTTGAACACAGGTTAGTGGCTCTCTTTATGGAGCACTTATCGGATCTCTTATTGTGTATCCCATTTCAGATTTTCTTGGTATGCTAAAAAACATGATCAATTATATTTCTTGTTTTTTCACATTTAAATAGATGGATATTAAGCTATTCTTCATATTTATAAACTAGAGCTCTTGATCTGTTGGTGAAGGGAGAAGAAGAGAACTGATAACTGCAGCTGCACTTTATTTTCTTGGTGGTCTAGTTACTGGATATGCTCCTGACCTTGGGGTTCTTATAATTGGGCGCTTGCTATATGGTACTGGAATTGGTCTGGTAAGTAATTATATCTATATTTTTTCTCTAATACTACACAGATGTAGTTTACTAATCCTATAATGTGTAAAATTTAGGTGCACATGATTCAGTTTCGTTAGGCTAAAAACTTCAAGATTAACCATATTGATCAACTTCAAAGAGTCTCAAGTTGTACAAACCATATTTTTCTTGAATCAAACCAAATTCAAATTGTTAAAACGTCTGTTCATTTTGGTTTGCATCATTGTTTTGACGTACACAACTTTAAAATTATCAATGTAAAGTCAATTGTGTTATTATCTAAATTAAAAACTGCAACCAAATCCAACCTCTCATCTTATCTCAAATTAGAAGCCACAACATGTGAAAAACAACAACTCAAACCGAAGATAAGAATATCAAGTCTTCAACAACTTTGAGTTTATTTTTTAATTTGTTAGAGTTGAATTAAGAAATATTTTTAGGTTTATGGTTGTAGTTATCAAGTATTAAATATATTTTTATATCTAGTAGTTTGGTTCAGTATGATTCAGCACTCTCTAGGGTTTGAAGATTTTGAAACCAAACCAAACCAAACCAAACCAAACCAAGACATTGATATATAAAAAGTTGAATTAAACCATAAAAATTGTTTCATTTGGTTCATTTAGCTGGTTTTAACCAAACTACATACAATCCTAGTAAAGCATGTTGTATTTATTGCACAATGGTCTTCAAAAGTTAGAAGAACCATGTTCGATTCTTGGGGGTTAACAAGGAAATCATTGCAATATTAAGCTAGTATAGTTTCAATTGTCAAATCTCATTAGATATATCAATTGAATCTTAAGCTAGTGTGACCTCCTCAGTTGGAACTTGACATTGTTTTCTGCTGGAATCTCAAGCATTGCCATCCTTCTCACAGGCTATGCATGGAGCTCCTTTATATATTGCTGAGACTTCCCCATCCCAAATTCGTGGAACATTGATATCTTTGAAGGAGCTTTTTATAGTTGTTGGGATTTTGGTATGATTGCCATCTTAATAGACACATAAAATTGAACTTGTTGAACGACCTTAAATATGTTTGTGGCTAAGTGATGGATGAATGTCCTCTGCAGTTGGGTTACCTAGTAGGAAGTATGCAAATTGATGTTGTTGGAGGGTGGCGTTATATGTATGGTTTCAGTGCTCCAATTGCGATTCTGATGGGGTTGGGATTGTGGAGTTTGCCACCATCACCACGCTGGTTACTTTTAAGAGCAGTTCAAGGCAAAAGTTCTATGGATGAGAACAAAGGAAAGGCTATCTATGCATTAAGGAAACTGAGGGGCAGGCCTGGTGGTGACAAAATATCTGAGGGACAGATAGAGGATACACTGATATCTCTTGAGTCTTCTTACGCAGAGCAAGAGCCTGAGGGAAGTCTCTTGGAGGTGTTTGAAGGAGCCAGTTTGAAGGCCTTCATAATTGGTGGCGGTTTGGTTCTTTTCCAGCAGGTAACTCAAATGGTCTAACATTATCTTACGGAAACATTCACGAAGTATAAACTATGAGATTTTGACAGAATAAATCTTGTTATTTCTGAATTCATTGGTGATAGATAACTGGGCAACCAAGTGTGCTGTATTATGCAGCATCAATTCTTCAGGTATGGTGAAACAGAAGTATGGCATTGCAGAGTGCAGATTTCCTTCTTCAAGAACTGGTACCTCAATATTATTGTTGTTGCTGCTTGAATTTGTTTCCAGACTGCTGGATTTTCGGCAGCAGCCGATGCTGCTCGTGTTTCAGTAATCATTGGAGTGTTCAAGGTTAGTCTTGTTCCATTTGGATCACATTGGACTCTTATATTTAATTTTTTCACTTAGTATTGTTTATTAATAAATTAGCTGTATGGTTCTTTTTCTTTGGCACACACTGTGACACCAATCAGTTCATGTACAGAAAACAAGGACTGAAGAAGATATAAGATCTAAACATAGTCAGAGCCATCAACTTTTACTTTGGTAGGAATTTGTCTTAAGCTGCATGGTTTTCTTCTTTATACATGTGTCCATGAAATTTTTGGGACTTGGAGACAGGATAGCATGCGAGCAGTCCAATGGCCTAACTAAACTGAAAATTCTAACTTACTAGTGTTTTGGTTTACATTCTAAAACCTGGCCTGGGTTAACCGGTTGAGCTGTGAGCTGACAGAAGCACCGGTTTCAACTCACAATTTAAGACTCTTTTTGGATGATGAAGTGGATCAGGTTTACGAGTAACCTGGTTTTATGTTTTCTTTTAGTGATTTCTTGATTCACTTATTCTTCAATTCTTCTTCTTCTTTACATTATTCATGCACTTGAGAAGCATCATGTAGGTTTATTTCCAGTTGACTCGATGGCCCAACCACCAGGTGACTGTGAACAGTACAACAACCTGATTGAGTCTGAACACTTGGTTCGTATCACCATCACGAACTAAGAAAAGTCTTAGACTTCTTTACATGATAATATGAACTATGAATATAGTTTCGTGCTATATTTTAATTCTGTATTAGCAGGGCCTTGAATCGCAAAAAAAGGCGAATCATCATCAAGTTCACTTAATACAGTAAAGGGATCAAGTATTTCTTAATTGAAACTTGCTTATGAGGATATTGTTAATGTCATGCTTAGAAATATATGAAGGATATGACAGGGAATTTAGAAGCATTGAACTGATGCCATTTTTTAAACTTGTGATGGAACATGATTCCGTAGTAGCAAGCGCAATTGAAAAGAGAATAAATACTTACCAATGTTTCAAGTAAACACATAACAGATGTGATCAACCATACAGTAATTCGTTTGGTATTGAAATTTTTCATCACATCTCTTATATAATGATTTGATTCTATGACAGTCATATTTCCAATCCTTAGGATGAAGATAATTGATGATTAAACAAAAGGATGTGTATATTTTATGCAGTTGCTGATGACAGGGATAGCTGTTCTAAAGGTTGATGATCTTGGTAGACGACCCTTATTGATAGGAGGTGTCAGTGGAATTGTATGTATGCTATTGTTTCTTTACATGTTATCATATGTTTTGGCTCAAAATTATTTACCATATAAGATTATTTATCATATCTTTGCTTTGTGAGTGGTACAGGTACTTTCATTGTTTCTGCTTGCAGCTTATTATGAAGTTCTTGGTAGTTTCCCTATTGTTGCAGTAATTGCTTTGCTTCTATATGTTGGTTCATACCAGGTAATAAAAATACCAATTACTTATTCTAGATTATTATGTGGTGTGCTTTAAAAAAATATCGTAAAATGTCATTAGATTATCAACACTCTTAGATATTTAATTGGATTAGTGTTTCTATTTATGTGCTGAACCGCTGATGGGAGTACGTTTAGCTTGTACTAGAACAAATCTTCCCATGCATTAAACACCTTGTAGAAGAGGGTACTGTAACCACTTGTTATGTACTTCTGCCACCCTATGTGGGACGTTCAAGTGATAGTAGTTGCAGGTAAGTCCCTCAGCTTCACTTGGCCTCAAATAGATAGTTTTGGCAAATGCCCAAATAAATTGATCAGGCAGTATTTCTGACCTAAGATAAGAAGGAGAAAATCAGATTGACATTGATTGTGATGTATTTAGACATGGAAATCGGATCGAGCCGGTCCTGGGCCGTCCGACCCAGCTTGGGCCTGGCATGGCCCTAGCCTGACAATCCCAGCCGTGGGCCTGGCCGTGCTGGGCTTAGGGGTCAGGCCCGCGAAGGCTTGTTTAGTAGGCCCAATTTGGCCTGTGAAGCAACTTGGGCTAGGCCGGCCTGTAAAATTTAAAAAAAAAAAACAAAACAAAAAAACACAAGGTCGGGCTCAACCTGGTCCTTTAAAAAAATAAATAAATAAAACACAGGGTTGGGCTTAGCCCGACCCTTTAAAAAAATAATAATAATACTCAGGGCTTTAGCCTAGTCCTTTTTGAAAAAAAAATAAAATGGCAACGATCCATTGATTTTGGATCATTGCCAACGGTTCTTAAATTTGGCTGTTGCATTTGCAACAGCCATTTAAGTTTTTTTTTTTTAAGTAAACTAAATATCCTTCTATTTTTTCTCTACTTTCATTTAACCTATAAATACTTCCTACTCCATTTATTTTTCTTCACAACTCAATCTTCTCTTCTCTTCTCTACTACAACTTTCTTTCAACTTTTAAATGAGGATTTTCAAATGAGGATTTCGCTGTTTGGCTTTGGATTCCGTATTGTCTTCTACTCTCCAGTCTTCACGCTACACTAGTTGAGCCAGCAACATCAAAATTTCTCTACTTCTAATCCCTCCAAATTCTTTACTTATAATCCTTTCATTTTTGGGTTTTGGTTTTTATAGATTAAGGGTTTTATTATTTTATATATTAAAATGGAAAATTTTGGTAATATTGGTAGCAATGAATATATTCCTAGTATGGAGTTAGATCAACCTCAGTCTATCCTAACACAGATTACATAGTCCACAGTTACTAAAAAGCTTAGAAAACAAAGTTCTTAGGTTTGGGAGCATGTTACAATAGACCCTGTAGATCAAACTAGATGTTACTGTAATTATTGTAATACTACATACACATGTCCTAGGGAATGGAGTGTAGGTCATATATGTAGACATTTACAAAAATGTATACTCAAACATAATAAAGATGACAACACAAATTTAAAACAATCGAAATTACAAGTAGGATTTAGTGGTATAATTAATTGGAAATATAATACAGAAGAAGTTAATGAAGGAATAATTAAATTTATATTAAAAGAAAACAACCATTTTCTTTTTCTGAAAATAAAATTTTGAATCATTTATGCAAAATTATTTAAATCCACAGTTTAAAAGCTTTTCTAGAAATACAACAAGAAATATAATTTATAAAACATTTTAAAAAGATAAAAAAGATTTAATTGGAATATTTTTTAGTTTATTATGTAAAATATCATTAACATGTGATGTTTAGACTAGTCTAAATAATTTTCCATATTTATATTTAACTACACATTAGATAGACATAGAATGGAATTTACAAAAAAGATTAATTGCTTTTAAAGTTTTTGATTATCCACCTATTGGTAAAGTTATATCAAATATGACAGAAGATATTACTAAAGAATATAATATATTTTTTAAAATAAATACAATATTATTTGATAATGCATCTAATAATAATGTTGCAATAGAATTATTAAGAAGAAATATAAAACCAATATTAAATGGTGAATTATTTCATTGTAGGT
>JAMKQA010122371.1:0-11893 GCA_024699735.1 Posidonia australis | reverse complement strand
AAGAATACAAATGGTAATCATCCATCCATGCTGGCTGATTCCTATTTCTTTTGTTGCTAATAGGTACAACCGGTTCTTCATTCCTATTCAAAACTTCATCATTTCCATTTATAGACTCATTTTGGTTTTCACCGATAATTTCCATGGGTTCATTTTCTATATTCTGTTATCCTTCAACTATAGGGTTATTTTCCTGAATATTATTGAAATAGTCATTGTCCACTACAAATAGGGGTTCTTTTTCAATCTCAATTTACTCCTTTTCATTTGAACTTTCCAGAAAAGTTACATTTCTACTTTCAACAATTCCTTTTTCTTTATTATAAAATCTATAACCGAAAGAATTTTCACAATAGCCTATAAATGTACACTTAATAGTTCTAGATTCCAACTTATCCCTTAATTGTCCAGGAATAAGTACATAGGCTATACAACCCTATTTCCTTAAATAATGCAAATTGAGCTTTATTCCAGTCCACAACTCATAAAGTGTGGTAGGCACAGATTTGGAGGGGACCCTATTCAAAACATGATTTGCTGAAAACAAAGTTTCTCCCCAAAATTCATTAGAGAGACCAGAATGTGAAAACATGCATCTAACAGAATTCATTAGAGTTCTGTTTTTCCTTTCCGCCACACACTCTTTCTTTTCCACTGATGGAAAAATCGTCGACAGTGAAGAGATTTTCGGCGATGGATTTAGGGCTCCGGCATGTGGTGAGTAGGAGAAGACCCTCTTTTCTATATATCAAACCTCTTGGTCTCGTCCTCTATTTATAGGGGACCTTCACCACTCCTCCGCCCTTTTCCAATGGCTCCCCAAGCCGTTAGAATTTCGACCATCAATGACTTTGATTTTCAGCCATAAATGGATGAAACGGTCGTCCGTTTCACCACCCTTCATTACAAATGGTCTTCAATGACCATTACTCACAGAACAAGCATACGTAGAATGGAAAAGATGCTTCTCTCAATTTCCCCAACTACCTCACCATTGATATGTTCACCCTCTGACGCCCAGAAGAGGCATCTCTTATCCTACTACATGTAATTTGACATGTATACATCATGGAATAGGATATAACAACGTAAGCATGTATTATGCATGCTACTAAAAAATATTACCATCAGCTAGGCACATTTTAAAAATGACATACCTGGGTTCAAGTAGTTGTTAGAAATTAGACGTCGTGCAGGAAACCTACAAAAGCAATCGATCCTCCTATTTGAATTTTTGAATGGCATTGTTGCTACCTACAACATTATATGACATGCAAAGCAAAAAAAAACAAACGTCATCCCAATTAAAAATGATACTATTAAGATTCGCAAGTTTTAATCACGAGTTAAATAAAATGACCAATATAAATAGAAGTTATAATCATAAGGCATATAATTTTGAATCCTATAAGAGTTATTTAAAGTATGCCTATTTTGAATCCTAACATATCAAAGCATAAAAACAACCCCAAAATGAAACCATCATATCTGTCAAAGCAAGCTGAAAAGAAAAAAACTAATATATCAAAGCATGATCTAAAAAGTCCCAAAACTGAAATCCTAATATACGAAAAGAAGATTAAGAAAAAATACTTATCAAAGCATGATTGGAAGTTCCAAATTGAAATCATATTTGTCAAAGCATGATCAAAGAAGAAAACCCTAATATGATGAAACACTCCATTTAAACCTATTGGCAAAGCATGATCTAAACTTATCTCGCCCACCGAACTTCAAGATGAGAGCTTGTTGAGCTACCAAACAAATGTAGAAGGCCATGGAGGATGGGAAGAAGCACTCCATTTATCGCTTGGGCCATGCCAAATGTCTTGTTGGAGGACAGAATGGGAATGGCCATCATCAAAGAGTTGCAGGTGAAGGTGATTGACAATTGTTCGGTGTGAGCTAGCTCTCATTAGGAGCAAGCTCCTTTTTTCGCCCTTGTAAAGTGGCTACAATACTAACTCCAACTTGGCATGGTGAGCCAACTTCGTGGAACAAACAAACTTAAATATAGAAGTTAGATAAGAAACTTACAAATGACAATCTTATTGATGCTAATATTTTATTTTCATACTTTCTACTATTTTATCTAATAGTAGTTTGTTTATAAAGTGGGTCGTAATTAACATATGAACATCACATTTGAGAATCCAGAATATTCTCATGAAATTGTTTTTTTTTAGTTATTTTAAAACTATTTTTAAGTGTTTGTGACATCTAAAATTTATATACATATAAACTTTAATAAATTATTTTTATTTTTATTTTTTACACCACACATCACATAAGTTATTCACTTGTAATTACCTTTGTAATTGAAAATTAGGAAGTGTGTGCTACTTATAGGAGTAACGATATGCTAGGAGAAACATCCATTATACTAGTTGTTAACGTCATCAACTTAACCTTCAATAAGAACTAAACATTCACAATGACCGGAACACTACGGTCTTCACCGTCTGAAATTTTTTTTGAATGTATCTGAGACGGAATGCACAAAGGGCCATCAACCAACAGGAGATCACTAATATTAAAGAACACGTACAAACTCCAAATTGTCATCACAAACATCCCACAACAAAGGAACAACATGCAAACTAGCGAGGACATATCGGTTCAGCTCTTCATGTATTACTCCAGCATCTTGAACCAAGCAAACAATAATACATCCTCCAATGACCACCAAAATAAGAATTTACCAGTATAACATTTGAGACAATGTATGGAAGTACACCATTCTCGTTGGATCCAATGCTCATACAGTTTCAGAGAGAATGGTAAGGAACATATCCGAACGCAGATCGAATATCGGTAACAATGTCGCTGCATGTTCTCAGAAGACGCAGCATCTCAAGGGATATATCAACACCAATACCACGGCCTTCCCTTCCCTCATTGTACTGCGCTGCCTGGCGGTGGCTGAAATGGGGGAGTCCATGTTCTCGCCCTACAGGGAAACGCAGTGGAGGGGGAGCTAAAGGATGCACATCTGTAGTGCGAGGAGGTGGAAAGAATGGAGATGGAGGACCGATCATATGCGAAGTGATAGGAAGAGAAAAAGCTGAGGGTTGTGGTGAAAGGAAATTAACTGATCTCGAGTTCTTGCCATTAGGATCAATTGGTGGAAGAGAAGAGGATGAGCCATTACCACCACCATTGCCAGTGCCATTGCCATTGCCACCAGCTACCGCAGATGGCTCACGCCGGCCACCCTCACCATCCAACATGAATTTCACACGAGGGGTTTCCTTCAAGTTGTTGCCTCCTGCAAGGCCCATGTCATCACCGGGAGGCTTCTTGAGACAGGACTTAAGCTGGCCGACCTGCTGCCTCTGGCTCTTAAGGGCAGAAGGCCTCGAATCGCTAATGGTGTCGTCACCACGGCCAGGTCTTACCTGAAGGCTATCTTCGGTGTCCCTCTTAACGGGCTCTGGCACTTCCGAATCTCGAAGGCTGTAATTTACTTTTACCGGTCCGAAAACGTCATTGCTTCGGGCATACATGTAAGCTGTCTGGGCATCAGCCCTGTACTTAAACAAGATTTTGCAGGTGTATGATCCCCAATACACGCGTGCGCCAGAGAGGTCTAGAGGGCCGAATCGCCCAAACTTCACCTTCATCGATGCAATCGATGGAAGCGTCGACCTCGGTGGAAATTTCATAAACAGAAAAGTAGGACTGGGAACCTTGGGTGGAGCCGGCGCTGGCTCTTGCTTTTTGGGCAGTCGCAGAGTTTCTTGCTTCTTATGCATCGGGGCCAGATCTTGCTTCTTAGCCAAGTCGGCCTTGGAGGCCTTGGCCGGAGCTGCCGTGGTGTCCTTGGGCACTTCTTGGGCATGACCTTCTGTTGGTTTCTGGCTATCGCCTGTTTTTTTATCGGAAGCCAACGTCTTGAGTTGGCTCAATTTCTTCACCTTCTTAATTGACTTCTCTTCCTGTCGTTCAGAAGGTGGACGTTTCCGTCCCGATTTTGTTGGATCATCGGGCCTGCCGATGGTTTTCGAGACATGCTTCAGTTGTTTCGAGCTCATGGACGGTGGCTGCGTTCGTTTTCTTGCTTCAGCTTCAGAAGTTGCATCCATCCCTTGCTGGGCACCAACCAGCTCGGATTTCCTAGCTTGAATTTGTGATGCATCATGTTCACTGGGAGGTATTGGAACCAAACTCTTCTGAAAAACCAGCGAACGGAACCTAAGCAAAACATGCCGGACAAACAGTGAAGCATTACGTTCACTACCATGGAAAGGATCAAGAGCAAGGGCCAACAAATCGCTAGTGAGCAACCGAACATCCAGCTCTTGGGTACTAAAGCCCAGTGCTGGCAAGGGTATAGCTACATCAAAAGGCCTGCCAACGCCAAATTCGTTCCTCAGTGTCTCTGGACGAACATTATCACTAATGGGCAATCCTACGCCAGTCGAATTCGCAGCATCTTTTCCGATTTTTGGAACCTTTGGGGTTGGATGATCGGCACCGATTTCCAAACCCGCTTCTTTCTTATTCGTCTTCTTCTTCTTCTTCTTCTTGGCTTCAGCATCAGGTACCTCACGCCCACCGTCTTCTTTCCTCTGCCTTTTCTTCTTCTCCTTCTTGACCACAGCGCCTGAAGGAAGAACTTTACCGGCATTCGCCTGATCAACGGACAAAAGTGGCAATGCTGCCTTCTGGTCGAAGACCCCAGCCCCCTTTACACCACCAAAATCCGGCCTTCTACCTTCCTGTCGAGCGTCGTCCATTCTACCACCATCGTCAAAAGCAGATGCTTCCCCCTTGACCTCAACGGATCTCGACGGCATCCCGGTACCCCCCTCCATGTCCACCCCGACCGACCCATCACCGGAATCAGCAACAGCAGGTCTGAAATCACTCGGGAACACCTCAATCGAGCCCTGCGCGACGTCTGCAGGAGCCCTCCTCTGCAGCACATACTCATCAACCTGAGACCCGCCGGCGGCATTCTTGGCCTCGTGGCGGCCGGAGGAGGCGACCGCTTGGCCTTGGGGAGAATGGGCCGGCGTCGAAAAGATGGACGGCGAGTCCGATGGCTTGGGTCCAGGGGAGACGGTGGTGGTCCAGGTAGGAGCGTCATCCCTTCGCTTGAAGAGGTACTTGTCCTTCTTGGCCTTATCCTTTGTGGCCCTCACCGTGGATTTGGCGGAGCTCTTACGTTTCACCCCAAGTGCCTCCGCGAACACGAGTGGTCCGCTCAACGGCGCCGCTGTAGACCACCCATGTCAAAATAAAAAAGGTTAGTCGTCACATTTGATTGATTAAAATAAACAAGGAGATATAAGGGATCACGAAAATAAAAGAAAACTCGCATGATCCTTCGAAAAAAAACGAAACTTATACAACAATATTAAAAGAGATACGCCCGCTCACGTGATTGTGTTTAAATTCAAATACAATAATGTTGCAGTGAGAAACGAATGTCGTCGTTCTCCTAACAAAATAGAGATCCTATTCCCGATTGTAATTTTAATGTTGTTAAGACATTTTGTTTAAATCTGGGCAGTCTCTTCTTTCCTTCTACGCAAATAAAAACTCCGGGCATCTTTTTGTCTCTTTGCCTCTTGGGCTCGGAAGAGTTTGTGTAACTTACTTGACGTTTCTTTAAAAAAGGACAAGTAGCACCCAGGCCATAAAGCTTTTGGCAAAACGTGGGCCCCGCTTTTGTGGACATCAGAGCCTAGACGGAAAGCAGACGTAAGAGCACCTGCACCGTTACACCCGTGTGTAAACACCACGAATGGGGGAGGGGAAAAAGGGCAGACAATGCCACAAAACTACCAACAACACCACCCCCATCTCCTAAAAACAGAGATCTGGACTAAAAAGATTAATGAAGTGACTCCACACGTTTCCAGATGAATACACAAGATACATGCGCTGCAGGGTACCAAATTCTGGACGTTGCCGTAATCAGCCTCGCTCTTTACACACCAAACACCCAGAATAAGACTCATTGGTACACAACTGCGCCGACCACACAAAACTCAAACTGGCTGTTTTTATTTATTATTACAGAGGCTTCTCTTATTTCCGGTACAGACCAACGTACCAGGCATGTTTATTCACATCAATCTCGTTCAACTTGCAGGGATTTGTCATTGTCAAGTTAGTGGTTAGCTAGTTTTTTAACACCCATTCCCATTCAGCGTTGGGCAACTAAATAGCTTCATCATCGTGCTCAACCATATCACTGGAACAAATGTTTGCTAACCCACATTCATACCATGAGACAAGTTTACGCTTTACCATATCAAACAAGGACAAGAAATGGTTGAGGGGTAAAGATGATTCGGACACTACAAGAGCTATTAGAAAAGAGATGTATCGTAGAACCCAGCAAAAAGGAACAAAACATGCCAGCCGTCCATTCAAAAAAGTAGCCATCCCATATAGAGAAAAGACTATAATTCTGATGGGCTGGGGGAATTTCGAGGGTCTACTTGCTAAAATATGGTTATTAAATTCAACTATTGCTTTCCATCGAAAAAAAATTAAACTATTATTTCAGTCTTCAATAATATCAACAAAATGGACAGACAGTCAAACAACGTTTAAGGCAACTTATGTCATTTTGGTTGACAAGTCCACGCATCTCCAAACCCATTCCACCACATGAAGAGATGAGAATCCGGAGAAGGGGAGCCCTGGCAACCAGCCATAACCAAACCATGGGGTGTGCATGCTGCAAAAGCTGGACACTATAACCATACAAAACAAAACTGCGAGAGAAAACTTGAGTGATCCATGTATGTATTCAATGCCAAAAAACCATAGGAGGACATTCTCATAGTGCTTGTTACTGGTCACAAAAGACCAGATGTGAGGTTGTTAAGTTTTAGTTACCAAATCCACAACACAGTAATGCACACGTGGAAAACAAAAACGGTGCAAGTAGTTGTATTAGCTAGCTATATTAGGAATATATATATATCCCAATTTAGAAGTTAGAACCATGCTGTAGGGATTCGGCCAGAGTAATGCTCGTTGAGACACTTTTTAACTCGTTGAGTTTAATTTGCACAAGCTATAATACTACCGAGAAAACTACCTCTAGCCAGGTGCAGTACTCACTAATAATCCTAACTTCCCCTCAGGTGTGACGATTAAATATGTTTTGTTTAAAATTTGTATTGTTCCATTTGGAATTAGACAGTCAGATATACAGGGCGACGAAGACTAATTGGCTCCCACTCTTCTTCCATAAATTTGTTCTATTATTCTTTTATAAAATAGCATTAAGGCTACGCCACTGTGGTGACAATTTAAACCAAAACATCCTTCACATTCAAAAAAAAAAAGGGGGGAGTTTGCTAGACAAGGAAGCTTTTACTTTTATTTAACTTGATGCCAAATTGCAATATCAAGCATCCCAAGAATTAAAAACTCTTCATAAAAAAGTTATAGAGGTCTACAGCAACCGAAGATATCCCTTTTCCCTGGAAAATTATGTGACAAAATGCTCAAAGACATGACAATTCTTGAATCCCACTATTGTGACAAAAAGAATGACAATTGGTTGGAAAAACTGATAAATTTAGAATAGACTCTTCATAATGCAGAAGGATGAGCATTACAGGGGTCAAGTTGATTTTCAAATTAAGTACTAACCTGGTCTATCTTAGATTCTTGGGAAACAAGCATTCCAAGGAAAATGAAATGAAAATGAAGATTACTGTGACCAAATACATTGATTTTAATTTTCAAAACAAACCGTATTTGAAAAGTCGACAGGAATTAACTTGCCATACCTTCTTGAAATAATAACGAAGAACATGACTGAAACTGACATGCAAAAGTATTCAGAAATAATGACAAGACTTGTAAAATAGGATTGACAAATAGAAGAAGCATGAGCTGAAAAGACAGTTACAAACTGAAACAACACTAAACAAATAGAGCTTTTTAGGGAAACGGTGAAGTTTAGAGGGACAAAATCGTAAATAAAAAAATCAGTGCAATCTACCAAGTTTTATTAGACAATTTACCTTTACATGTTACAATTGAAACCTTATATACATGTTGCTTCACAAAATGGCTTCCTAAGGGATATCCGATAGAATACGTAATTCCCAGAAAGAAGAGAATAACTGGGAGTTGGAAAATGTGATAAATAAGACTGTGATATAAGACGAAATGGTTATCAGGTTTCTTAGGAAACAAATTTTGACATCAGCCAAGATTGTAAATTCCTAAAAAATACATATAGGAAGAATGTTGATATATTACAGGTCAAACTTTACTTTCAGCTTTGACCTCAGCTAACATATCCCCACTCCCATTGGGCTTTTGATATTGACTAGTTGAGAGTAATATCATCTAAAAAGGGAAATCTGATCTGTCTGATCTAAAGAGATTAGAAGCATTTAATCTTAAGGGAAGCAAAAAACAGACATCTTAGAATACAATCAGATGCAACTAAGCAAGTCTCTTAGTCCATATGACCATCCAACTCGGTAAACCTCCATGTTGAACACATGAAGCCCTTAATAACCACATGATTCTCTAGGAAGAATAACACGATTAGATAGTGAAGAGTGTGGGTACACACAATACGTCCAACAAGCTATTGGAGTAATAGTATGATAGAATAGACTCAAGATATAAACTTTTGAACTAGGCCAGAAAAGAAATCAACCAACAAATAGAGGTGATTTTGCAGGTTTTGCAGGAAGTTCAGAAAGATCCCATCTTCCTGATATACATGGACTAGAGTCGAGGAAGGATGAAAAATCTCATGTGGGTCGCCATTAAAATTTACTATTGTGATTTTAGTGTCAAATGATTTTTGCAAGTTGCCTTTTAATTCTTTCCTTTAAAGGCCTATACCTATTATATGAATTAGCACGAGAAGCTCAAGGCTTGTAACCAAATTGACTGAACTAGCATGTGATTTTGCAAGGCTGTAGCATAGAAGGTTAGACCTTAAAAATAAGCCATTTGACAAAACAAGCAAAACATCTACTGAATCCGTGCAGAAAAGAATGTTCAAGTACAAAATTTTAGTTCTCAACACAATAATGCAACAGGAGAAAACATGCTTATTAATACCTCTGGTTGCTAGGTTTAGGGGCTGCTCCAGTACCCCTAGTGCATCTCGAGAAGGACGTATTGGCTCAACCCCAAAGGCCTGGGCATAAGTCTCGTCGAACTCCTCAAACTTTGCCTTGCGTAGTGCAAGAAGCATAGCCATGTTGTTAATCCAGTCCATCGTCCCACGCTCCGGAGCCTGAGGTACCGCTGCCAGCTTCTTTACAAAAGAGACGACGCCGACAGGTACAAAACCATCTCTTGCCTTCTTAATTTGTTTCATGGAGTAAACGCCAACAAACTCAGAGTTAACCACATCTACAGAAAAATAACCTGGGACAGAAGTGGGTCGAAAATTGTACGGGTTCCTGCAACGACAAGATAACCCCAAGGCCTGCCTCCGGCTGACCTCATCGCTAGCCTCCTCCACAGCCTTTACAAAGTTCCTAGAGGTCGTCTGTCTCGACTTCTCCGCAAAGTACTGCTCAAAAGGTATAAGCTCTGCAGGATCAAACCACCCATAGCTGTTGTCGCCGAAGAACGCCACGAGAACATGGCCCTGTCTCTTCAACCGAAGAACGGAAGGAGACGCGAAACCTCCCTTGAATATGTGCCCCGGCCACCATGGGTGGGACTTCACTTTGCCCCAAACCATGTCGCCCGTCTCGAACCCATGCATCCAGCCACCAAAATCACCAGACAACTCCGACGACTCCAAACTAGGCGAATCGCAATCATACGTCGTCAACTCACGTTCCGCACCAACTACTCCAGCACCCTCACGAAACCCGCCATCAACCCTAACCTCTGCACCTGAAAAAACCCTTTCCCCAGACGCCTCGCCTTCTAAATCTCTGGAGTTCTCCGAAACCCTAACCTCACCTCCGTCATCTTCCAAAACTCTAGTCTCCAAGACATCCTTCCCAAAAGATCCACTTTCCCCCTCCTTTTCTTCTTCTTCCACAACCCTAGCTCCCTCCATCTCACCATCGACCCTTTGTTCCTCCATCACCACCATCTCCCCATCTACGGACGGAACCCCAGACACATCCTCCTGACCATCCCAAACCCTAGAATCCGCCTCCGTCTCGGTTTCCCGTCGAAAATCTTCCTGGCCGAGTCGATCCCTGGACACGGTAGCTCGGTGGTGGCCGTGGTGGATTTCTTGTTGATCTCGCCCTAGTTCACGACGGACATCATGGCAGGAGGGAGGGGCGCATCGAAAACCCTAGATCCGTGGGGGGAAATCGCCTCCCACCGCTCGACCAAAAAATGCCCTAGAGAGAAGAGATGGGATAGGGTAAAAAAAGGACGGGTGATGGAAATGAATCAGAGGACTAGAGGAGGTCACAGTCTCACGGATCCCTTTTGCTTATTAATTTTGATTTTATTGGTGGGAAAAAGGGCAAAACAGTAGTTTTGCAGATATGTCCTTCTCTGTTGATCAATTTATTTTTGGGGTTTTTCCTCAAATACCATTGTTAAAAGTAATATTTTTGTTAATACCCTCTTTAAAAAATTATACGTATGCATTTAAAAACTCAAAAATATTACCGATATGCACCTAACATCAACTGATCATCTATGTTCGTTGAGTCTCCGTTAGAAAAGACTAACCTACCCTTTACTTGATAAAAACCTAACTAAACTCCCGATTGACTTGCGTTGGTCCTCTGATTCAATTGCAATGTAGTTCTCGAATTCGTTTGGAAACATTGACTACAGTTATTGACTGCTTTTGTTGTCGAGTGCTATTGGATGATCATCACCGTTGAAAGCAACAAAATCAGTAGTGAACGGGACTCATGGAACCAAGGCGTTGATGGTGGAACCTGATCATAGAAGACAACCAATGATGACTAGCAAATCGATATTAGTTTCTAGGGATGGGCACCCAAATCGGTTAACCGAACCAAATCATTTTTAGTGGTTCGGTTCGATTTTTTGAATTCAGTGGTTTAGTTTTGTTTGAAATTGTAACACCTGTAAAATTCATTTTGTAATTATTTACATTTTATGAATTTTATTTCCTAGACAGGTGTTACTGTTCCGAGGCATGTTGTGTGGTTTTTTGCTTTTAAGCTTGGGCCTCGTGGGCTGGCTTCTTTTTGCGTGTCCTGTGCGTGGTTTGACACTGTGCTTTGTAGCACTGTGCTTGTGGGGCCTGCTTGTGTGTGGGTTGGTGGTTGAGGCTTGTAGTTGGCCTCGTTGGTGGTGGCTGGCGGTTGGTTGTTGTGCGGTGTGTCGGTAGCTGAGACGCACAGGTGGGCACGTTTTCAACTGCTCCAGGCGTAGGCTTTATAAGCTACACCGTACTGCACCTCTCCTCGCCACCCGTTGCCTTCTTCTCTTTCCTTCTTCTTCCTTTCCCCTCCTCTTCGACGGCGCTACTCCTCCACTTCCTTTCCTTTCCTCCTCATTTCTCCTTCTCCTTCCTTCTCCTTCCTTCTCCTTCCCCTTCTTCCTTTCCACTCGTCTCCCCACCCCCCTCTGTTTCCCCTGTATCCACTTTACGCGCGCGCCGACAGAGAGAGAGGAAGAGGTCGAGGGAGTGAAGTAGAGGGCTGTGGTTGCTCGTAGTGGTGCGCGGAACTCACGTGGGGTGCCTCGTGGCAGTGGTTGCGTCGGAGTTCGTCGGAGTCGGCCGAGGATCGCCAAAAGCATTTCTCAGGTACGCAACTCCACTCCTTCCAATAGAGAGCATGAAATCGGTAGAAAATGCTAGGATTGCATGAAATCTAGGTAATTTCCTTTCCTAGAATTTATTGTGATTTATTGAGGATTTATGGAGCATTTATGGGCATTTATGCCAGTGGTTGCGTTTTGGGTCGTTTTGACCCTTCTGCCTTTG
>JAMKQA010122370.1:0-11955 GCA_024699735.1 Posidonia australis | reverse complement strand
GTAATGGAAACACTCTCCCCTTTGTAGGCTGACATGGCGCATCTCCTACTGGCTTTGGTTGACTGGGACAGTCCTTCTGGTAATGCCCGGACTTCCCACAGTTGTAGCAGACTAATCTATCTAAATTCCTCTAATTATGCCAACATTGCGCCTCTACATGCTCCATCTTGACACAGTCATGGCATGGTCCCATCTGTGGGCCATTGCTAGACTCGACATGGCTAAAACTCATACTCTCTTCTTTACTAGACGTAGGCCGTTGCTTCCGCTTCTTCCCAGAGTTGCCAGAACTCCCAGAACATGGTGCTCCCGTCACCGACGATCGAGAAACGAAGGGTCGAGAAACAGACTTTCTCCCCTTCTCCTTCTTGGGATACTCCTCTTGAAACAACCTACGATCATCCTCATAGCGGCTCGCAAGCTCAACAGCCTCCGCTAATGTCTGGCATCTGAAACCAATAACTCCGGATCTCAGCACAAGGTTTAGTCCCTCCACAAACCACTTGGCTTTGTTTTTCTCAGAAATTGCAGCTTGAGAGAACTGCTCTAGCCGAAGGAAGGACGACTCATACTCAGCCACAGAGAGGCTACCCTACTTCAGGCTCCTGAATTCTTTGTCCAGCTTATCCCTCTCATGCTTAGGGAAAAACCTCTCATAGAATACCTCTTGGAACTCATCCCAAGAGATCATCAGTAGGTCCGCATTCAGAAATTTAGTGCGGCACACTGTCCTCCACCAATGATCTGCAACACCCTTGAGTTGAAATTCCACGATACGGACGCACTTCTCTATTGGACACACGCTCCCCTCAAGGATCTTCTCCACTTCTAGGAACGAAGCCTCACACTCCTCTAGTGTGCAGTGCCTATCAAAAGTCGTCGTGCGAAGCTGGCGGAACTACTTGATCCACGAGTCTCCCTTCGCCTCATCCTTGCTACTACTGCCAAAGGACTGGGTGAAACCCCGCTTCATCTCACCAAATTCCTGTCTCATCCTCATCCATGCACTACCCTCTCCCATCTCGAAGTCAGGCACATGGGTCTTGCCTCGACTGCGGCCTCGGTGAGACAACTTCCTACCAACACCACGAAACACAACAATCCAAAAATTCTGGTGCACGACTCTCTATTGTGCAATCCTAGGAAGCCACTAGACCGGACATCACCAAGCCGCTGCACTAGGTGTAACCTTAGCTGTGATACCACTCCGTAGCGCCCCAATCCCAGGCATGCCACTAAAACACAGTATCAAGCATAATTACTCTAACTACAGAAACATTAAATAACTGTAACTAAGGCTCACCTTCAGGATCACAATGTATGGCTAGAAACTCCAATTCATGCACCGAAACACGGCTGCACGCAGTCTGCACCTAAAAACCTAACAAGCACGCGTGAGTGACATCTAAGTCACCCAATGCGCCCCAAACATAGAAACCACAAAAATATCAGGAAAACTATAAAACTCATTTCTTTTGAAAATCCTCTTTTTTTTATTGGAAATCACATGGGAATTCAATCCCAAATTCATGCTCATTTCAAAAACCATGTTTCTTTTCGTTTCTCGAAACATTTGGAAACTCATTCCAAAACCACATTCTCTTTCAAAAACACACCTCTGCATTTTCATTCAAAACCTTTGGAATTCATTTTCCAAAACATATCCTTTTCAATACAAGGGATTTCTTCCCAAAATCACATTTTCAAATTCACATCTCTGACCAGATCCAGCCTCAAACACAATGCCTCACGGGCTCAAAACCAAATCATAAATACCGGCTGGCAATTGGTAAAAACATCATCATTATTTCATTTCAGGATTTTAGGACTATTTCATCAGTCCAATCCTGACCAAATCACATTTCTTTTGTCTTTATTAATTTCCACTTTTCTTTACTGTTGTTACCTTTATTAGGGGTAACCAGGCACACTAGTAGTAGGCGAAGACATCCTTTCCCTACCTTCCTGCACTGCCATAGTGAAATTCCACGTGCTAGATGTCACCACCCCGGCCAACCGGCCTCAATTTCATTTTCATATGTGTACGTGGATACGTCTCTATCTGACGCCCCATAAGTAACCCGAACAACTAGGTCCAATGACCCATGTTCAGCCTACACCGCCGGTGACCCATACAACTAGGCTCAGCCTACACCGCCACGAGCTCAATGACCCGAACAACTAGGTACAACGGCCCAAGCTCAGCCTACACCGTCGGTGACCCGAACAACTAGGCTCAAAAACCTAGGCTCTGCCTACACCGTCTCAAGCTCGGTAACCCCAGTCGTGTCTAAAAACTGGTTCATTGGAGCTCATACTCCTACCACATTGTCGACACCAACCCCCATGTTCTCTTAACAAATTATTAGTGTTCCATTTCAAAACTCTTTAAACTTTCTTTTCAAAACTATTTTCCATTTCATTCTTTTCATTGCAGGACTCTATCTCCTTCCAACACTTGACCCTCCACTGGGGTCGCAACTCAAGTCATGAAAACCATGCATAAAAATCATAAATTGGGTCTCACGCCCAAAACCACACAAAATCATCCTTTTCATTCATTTATGGGACCAAAACCCAAAACCACGCTCAAATCTATTTATTTGCGTTCCACATTCCTCCATGTCATTACATGGGGAAAACATCATTAACATATCCTGAACATACCATTTATCCTTCATTAAAACTCATATTTATACACATCGGGTTTAGGGCAAAAATGGTAGACCGAATCTCCAGTTTGGTATACCGAAATTCCCTGTTTCGGTATAGCGAACATTTTCGGTATACCGAAACCCCCGGTTTCAGTCGATCGGAGAATTTTGGTCTATCGAAACCTGGGATCTGGCTTAATCTGCCAGGATTTCGGCATACCGAATTCCTCTCAAGTAGGGCATACCCCTGTTCCGAATGGCGGAAATGACCCAATGTGGGAGTCTAAATCAGACCGCCAAACACACATCAAAAATTACGAGTAAATCATGGGGTGTAGACTCTTAAGCCTACTTCAAAACTCCCAATCCATTCATGATTTCATCCACCACGCAGTTCATATGAAAATCACAAGGGGAAGGGGCTCAAGAACGGCTACTATAGCCTTCAACCCCAAAATTGCATTTCCCCCACAAATACCAATCCTAACCGCATGATATCTATATTCTCATGCTATATATATCACATTCCAACCATTTTACTATTTTTCCACAATATTTCATGCATTTATCTCAATTTCCATGCAACTAACCCTTTGCTAATGAAAAAACGAGTAGAGGAAAGGGAAGAGGACGCGTACCTAGCTCAGTCATCTAGTGACCATTCCCTCTCTTTGACAAGCCTTCTTGCGCCTCGACGAAGCCTCTCCCGCTAGCGGACCACCCGAACGGCCACTGCCTCTTCCTCTGTTGTGCACACGTTGTTCTTCCTCTACCTCTTCCTCCTTGCAACACAGCTCACCCTCTGCCACTAGCCTCTGCCTCTTGTATCCCTTCCTCCTCCCGCATCACGCCAGTTGCCCATAGCGTAGGAGATGACGGCGAGGCACGAGTCGCTGGATGGTGGTGGCACATGCTGCGTAGGGTGAAGGGGAAGAAGACGGGAGTGTGGTGAACTTGTGAGTGTGAGAAGGAGAAAAAGAAAGCAAGAAAAGAGGAAAGATCGGGCACGTAAACTGAGGCTACTGTGCATCCTCCAACCAAACTGCACATTGGTCCCAGGTCACAAACAGGTGTACAAAAAGCCAATCACAAGCTCACACATCTTGGAAATAAAAGATTATCCATTAATAAACCATTTAAGCAATATCACAATCAATTACTTGGTTTATAATTAAAATGGATAATCAGGGCCAGATTTCACAAATATTAAAGTTAAAATTAATACAATGGGAACTAACATTAAAAAATTAATTAACCCTAAGATCAAACTACAAAAAAAGCTTTATCCAACATCAAAATAAATAACTAATAAAGTTTGTTTCAGATGCCAAGCATATGGTCAAAATCTTGCCTCTCTTCAACATACTGTTGTGGAGATGGATGAAGCTATATGTATCACTTCATGTATTGGGACTCTTACAATTCCCGTGTAGCTGTAGAAATTCAGGCTCCCTTCAAGGAGATCTATCAGCCAACATATGCTTAGCGAGTTATATACTCCAGGACCATCTTCTTATCACAGTTTCCATCCTTTTCGCAGGCACAAGTTAGACAAGTCAACACTGAGTTTTTAGGAATAGAAAGCACCCAATTCAGTAGCCACAAGCAACTATAGATTGGGTACAATACGAATGATCTGGCCTCCACTAATACAAGCTCCAGATGGTGGTGAACTATGGTCTTCACTCAGGCCATGAAAGCTTTTGGCAACTATGGCACACAATCAAAGTCCACCAATGGCAGCTGGCCTAAGCAAAGGACGCAATCACGAAAGTTCAATTTATCAAAATCTGCATAACAATGATAATAAGACATGAACCACCTATGGAGAAGAAAATGTGAGCCAAAGAAGTTTCTTAAACATGATGCACTGGATAATCCCTCCATAGTAGATGCGAGAGTAGCAGGGGTTAAATATAAATTAGGATGAGCCACCACTCGCATGAGAAGATCGACATGGTGAAGGTCCAAGGTGAAATGATCATCAGGGAACAGTGCAAGCCCTCCAATGCTATAAATAGACACATTTGCAACTCTATCAGGGATAAATCATGGGTGCAAATGACCTCCCACAAGCCTCGAAGATAGAGCCTTCCCTCATGCATTAGAGCTTTGCTAGCCTTTTGGCCCTTTCCTAGGAACCAACCTATCTTCCTATTATCCATGGTCTCCACGGATATGGCAAAGAGGTCATCTGGTAGTGACATGGATTCCATCGAAAGGCCAAGCAGGGAGGTGGCTTCCTCACATGTAATCAATGTCTCCCCACATGCAAGATTGAATGTGTAGGATGTGCTTTTCAAAAAAGCCATTAATGCATGCAACCGTGGCCAAGGCAAAGATGTACATACTAGTGCCAATAAACATTCAAAGCCACTACATTCATAGAGGTGCTTATTATCCACCGCACGGTTGAGCAAGCATGACACCAATGGGAGGCTATAGCAAATGAAGTTGTGGAAATTTAGGCATTCTGTATGTTAACTATGACCTGCAATACAAGAAGCTTATCTTCATGAAACGCCTACATTAGATGGTTGGGTATGTCAACCACCTTCTCTATAGCAAAAATGGAAGAAGAAAAGGATGGGAGCTTCATGATCGAGGCAAAAGAAGAGAAGAGAACCTCGAAACATAGGGAATATGGACTAACTGTCTGTGCATGGCTTATATTTGAAGTACCTCAAAGAAGCAATCTGAGTCCAAGTCTAAGTATGAAAGATTCTACTCGTCGTGATCGTTAGAGGCAACTGTAGGGGGCGCCAAATGAGTTGTCAACTACAAAAGACGCAACACAAAGAGGCGACATGTTCTACTTCTCATAGATAGGCAACCAGAAGCATAGATCCCGCCACATTGCTGCACGAGTACATCAAGTCCCATCGTGAGGCTACACATGGTCCCACCGTGACAGTCCACCAAGCCCTATTATAATCAAAGATTGAACTCACACCTTTGGAGTTCATATAGTGTATGTAGACATACTACCTTGACAGAAAGGCAAACCCTGGCTTAGCAAAGGAAGGGTTACTCCCTCACCCGATTCTATGTTCATAGAACTCCTTTACGTACTAAGTCAAGCTATGGAACGACGGTCCTTTCTCGAGAGTACTGGTCACACTCAAGGATGAAAGATACTTGACCACAATGAATTGCATTCATGCATTTTGCATATGTTCATATGGTTTGGGACCAACTGTACCCCACCAGTGTAACCTACCATATGGACCATTCATTGCATCACGTGTTGACCATGCATCTACTTTGTTTGCTCGAATCATGCATCCATGCATTTAGTCTCATGACATTCGCAGTGGAACATGGACGGAGCAATGCACTTTAAGAGTGTTAGAAAACCCTTAAAATATGTCATCCTCCTTAAGCCTATTCAAGTCCCACCTATCCCATTAGTCACTCCAATCCAAATATGCTCTCATATGGTAAGCCACAATTATTTAAAATTTTAATTTCTTTTGGTCGGTGATAGGATAATATCCCCACGATCATTTTAGTTTTGCCCCGTTGAAATTGTCTCTATATGGTTAACATAGTCTCGACACCAACTACGACACATAACTATGAAACTAGCTTGACCCTCCATGCTTGAGCCTTCAATATGACAAAATTTTAATTGAAACACTCGATTGTGTGGCAACGTCCCAAAATCGAGTCTATTCACCTTTTTCACCACTTGGTTCTGCAATAAATTCTAAAAATTATGTAGGTCCCACCTTTGGAAGCCACAATTATTTCGTTTTCCTTTTCTTTTGGTCGGCGATAGGATAATATCCCCACAATCATTTTAGTTTTGCCCCGTTGAAGTTGTCTCTACATGGTTGACATGGTCTGAACACCGACTGCGAAACCGGCTTGACTCCTCTATGCTTGAGCCTTCAATTTGATGGCATTTTAATTGAAACACTTGACTGTGTGATAATGTCATGAAATCAAGTCTGTTCACCTTTTTCACCACCTAGCTACGTGATAAATTCATGAAGCCAAGTAGATCCCACCTTTCTAGTTGTGTGACAATGTCCCAAATGAAAAAGGTGGTTTTCTTTTAGGAACCTTGTGGTGGACCACTTGAGAGTGAGCTTCCTTTTTAGGAAATGCTCAATGAGGATATAATTATTGCCTTGGAGCCAATCTTGTTTCAAGATCAACTCCATGGAGAGACATCTGTAGATATCCCAATTTGTAGTTTCCAAAGTTAGTAAGGATAGAAACCCTAGAGGCGCCCTAAATCTCATTACTAAGAATTTATTACATATTTTCCTTCATCTCTATAGAAACATTGTTGATTTTACTTGATTCAAGGTTGTTAGTTGTGCCAGAGTTGAGAAGCTCAAACTAGTGGCAGGTTCGAAGCCCTTGAATAATTTTGGTGCAAGTCGCTAGCTATGGTAGATCTAACACTCCTACCTTACTTAAATTGGTGGTAGATTTGGGTATTTTGATCTTAAATGAAATGTTTTTCACGATTTTGTGGAATTTGTGAAGTATTTCTAGATTTTTAATAGATTTTCGTGGACTAAAGTAAAAGACAGGAGGATAAACTGTAAAAGGCCAAAATGTTGCAAGTGTGAAAGGCGACTAGGCAAGTAGCCATTTCAATACGCAACTTATATCATCACTGCATTTTGTGGTGCCTAGATTATCTAATGCTAGTGAGACAGTCGACTGATAACCTAGATGTCTCTCTCAACATATTTTGTCATCATGGGCTTTAATATAATATATGGTACATTTATATGTATTATCATGATTTTTTTCATAATTATTATAATTTCTATGTTATTTCTAGCACTTAATATATATGCTTATCATATAAATCTTTAAAAATATCAATTAATTTAGGAGAACTTAGAAATATTGATGACATTAATTTAAGATTATTTATCTTTAATTTTTTGGAATAATATATATTTCATGTTGCTCAATATATTTTTAATATCTTAGCCACATTTGATTCACATAATACCTAAAAATAAGATATGATTTTAAATATCCCAATTGATTGCTAATCAGGGCTAATTATGGATCCCCACATCTTATTTCTCTAATTTCCTAAGGAAATGATGCCAATCAAATTTGCTTAATTGTGAATTTTGATTTGATTTTCAAAATATCATTTAATTTTTCTCAATTACAAAAATCATGAATTTTGGTTAGATTTAGCCTTGATCTATTTTTAGATATATGTTGGATATTTCGGGATTTTGATTTTTAAAATTTTTACCTTTTTTAATAACTCAACGCCATATGCATTGGTAACATTATGACATGGAATATATGTTGCCTTTCAGGCATTACTCTTCACACGATGCAGAAAATGGAAAATCCACTATCGTCGCTACTTTTGCTGTAACTAGCTAATGTGGAATGGATCATCGCCAGTTAAGCTTGATTCTCCACTTTACTTGGAAAATGGAATATTCATTGGCGTCACCGCTTGCTTAGGTGATGTGACTACTTCTATCATCTCTCATATAGGCAATGAGATCAGAAAGGGGATCTCTTGTTAATTTTGAGATTTGGCAGCTCAACCTCTATAAATAAGCACCCTACATCTACTATTAGAAGGGATGAATACCAAACAAACAAGAGACATAGGACGGAGAGGAGGACAAGTCATAAAGAGCACCTAAATCCCTGAAAGAGCATCAAAAACCCTAAAAACCCTTAGATACCCAGAGTATGAGAGAATTCCATGGTTTTCCTGAGAGAAAGACTTTATGAGAGAGAATACAACCCCACTTTGTCCAACCTCTTTGTGATAATCTACCTTCATAGAAAACCACATCCATTTGAAGCTGGAAAGCATCCCTAAAGCTCTCTCGTTACTCCCATTGCCCCATTTCGCATCGCGTCGTCATGAGGGTGCAAGGAGTATTCATTCCTTTGTTCATTGCTTTTTCACTATTTATATCATAATCATAGTTAGTCAATGCATTTGCATATGGGTACAACACCCAGTCAATATCCTATTTCTTCTTATTCATGATTTTTTTGCTCTTTTTCTGTCACCATCTACTACACCGTATCTAATTTGGACCTATGTTGTTTATGTTGAAGGAAGGAACTATTTTACATAAGTTGAGGAAGTCGCTGGGTAGCATCCTATCACCAACCTAGTGAGCCGAGGATCCACATCATCTCTCCCAAAGGCGTCTTGTCAACCATCAAACGAAGAAAAGGACAAGTAGCAATCGCAAAAGGTGTCAATGTATGTGTAAGTACTAGCATCATCATCAACTCCCTAATAAAAATATCCACAGTTGGTTGTGCTTCCTTGATGTCGATAAACTCCTCATTAGAGGGCCTATCCTTGACCTAGGAGGCTAGTGTGCACCAGCGACAGACATAGTCTTTGAATGGCTCATGGGGCTTCTGTCAAATTGTGACCAGAACCTCATGTTTAGGGATGAAGTCGAGGTTGAAAGAGTATTACTCAAGGAATGCCTAGCTATGGTCATTCCAAGTCTTAATAGTGGCCATGCCAAGAGAAGCAGACCACTTGAGAGCTGGTCCTGTCAGAATTTTCTGGAGCAAGCCGATCAAGAGCTTCTCATCGCCCTGAAGATGCACAAGGTCTCCATAGTATGCCTTCAGATGCGATATTGGGCAATTGTTACCATTACATTCTTGAAATCTTGGATGATTAAGTTTGAGTGTAGTGTCACGCCTAGGATGTAGCAAAGGTCCCAAAAATGGTAGGACTGGTGATGCATGCCTTGCACTTGATGAAGTGCTCTTTCTAGATCGCCCATCCTAACAAGGAGGGCATCCAAAGTTGCTACTGTCGAGATAGGTGCAGTGGGAGTGGATCCTACATATACCATATGGGTCGCACATGTGCACTCCTCCAGATCCACCAGTATGCTTCCTGGTGTCGAAGCATAAGGGCCTACATACCCATGCAAGGGTGTAGAGTATATTGATTATATGCGTGCAAGGGCATGTATCTGATGCAAAGGAGGTGTATAGATTGCATGTTGTACATTGTAAGGGACAGAGTGTGGGATCAACAATTGTTGCACCAGCACGATTTCGAGCAATAGGCTCGAGCATTACTGTACTCCTGCAAAACAAAAGGCCTAGGCACTAGGTGACGGAATTGCTGTTAGGATTCTTAGGCTTCACTAGAGGGGAATGAATAGTGAATTAAAGGAATTATATGTAATTTTACTGTTTGTTTAGCAATTTGCACAATGTCAATCTATTTACAAGTAAACAAGCTAAAATGAAGAATTTGGATATTAAATTAAAGCATGCATAGAAGGGGATGAGAAGCAATGATTGACATAAAGAATTTTATAGTAGTTCAGCTTCCCCAGCTTAGTCCGGTCCTCAAGAATTTCCCTATTCCGACCTTGTTCCGGCCAAAGATTATGCCAACACTACTTTGACGAACCCTCATCAAAACCCTACAAAAACAGCAGATTCCTCTTCTCACAACTGGAGAAGAGAGGACTCAATAAATAAAAATACAACACTTACATTTTACTTCTCCCAAATACTTGGCAAGGCTTGATGGTTGGAAATGAAGCTTCAGGCTCAAGTGATGGAGAATTTCAAATGATGATGTACTTGATACTCATTTCAATTGATGTGAGTAGACTGCTAGTTTTCGGACATGGAAAGCTCACATAATGGTTTCTCAATGAAGCTCTAGGGTATTGCTATGTTTGGAGCTTAATATGGGGTCTTATTTATAGAGAAATTTGGGTAAAAGATTGTGCCTAACATCTCTCTAACGTTCACTAATGGCTACTAGTTTGGTATGCCGAAATCAAACGATCAACCGAAACCTACAACGGTGGAGTACTTTGGTAGACCGAAATAATTTGATATGATGAAAACCTCTAATTCCGTATGCCGATGATTTTTAGTATGTCGATGATTTTCGGTATGCTGAACTGGGTTTCTATACTGATTTTCTAATCTACACATATTTCGATATATTGAGGAAATTTAGTATGCCAAGAATGCCCTTAGTCCTATAATGATTGTTTTTCAATGAATCATTTGTTTTGGGGCTAAGGCAATTTTCCTAAGGCTCTATGGAGGTATTTAGGAGATTATTATAATTTCATTGGAGTACATGAATAAATAGAAAATTACATCAAAAATAATTACAAAGATAACTTTTCATTTTCTTCTTCTTTCATCATCTTGAGTTCTTCTATGTGGCACATAGATCTATTTCTTCTTCAAATATCGTCCCTTTTTAAGCTTGAATCTTCTAAGTCCTTCGTTGATCTTCTTTGCAAATATGAACTATAAAATATTCTCATAAAGCACATTAGTCCTTTGTTATCATCAAAATCAAGATAAAGCTAATAAAGCCAATAATCTCCTCCTTTTTTATGATGACAAAACTGCAAATATTTCAAGGTACAATAATACATTGACTTTTCTTAGTACTCTCCTCCTTTTTGTCAATAGCAAAACATATCACAAATTAAAATCTAGTTCTCTCTTCATCAGCTCTCTTCCTCACAAATTAATACCTAGTTTTGTCCCCGTTTTTATAAACTTATTTAATCTTGCATAAAGATGTGTCAATGTAACGCCTCGATCCCGGGCACGCTACCAAATCACAGTATCCCAAGCATAATTATACAAAATTACAGAACAAAAGAACTGTAACCAAGGCTCACCTTTAGGATCATGATGTGCGGCTAGAAGCTCCAATTCCTGCACCGAAACCCGGCTACACGCGGTCTGCACCTGAAAACCAAACATCACATTTGAGTGACATCTAAGTCACTCAATACGTGCCCCAAAACACACAACCACAAACAAAACTAGACAAAACCAAAAGAAACTCATTTCTTATCATTTTGAAAAAAACATGGTTTTCTCCTTTTTGAAAATCATTCTTTCTTTTATTAAAAATCACTTGGGAATTCAATCCCAAAACCATATTCTTTTTCTTACAAAACATTCCTTTCAAAAACCTTTTGGAATTTCATTTTTTTTTCCAAAACAATTCCATTTTCAATATTGGGGATTTCTTCCCAAAACACACTTTTCAAATACACATTCTAACCAGATCTAGACTAAAACACAATGCCCCATTAGGCTCAAAACCAAATCAAAAACATTTGCTGGCTACTGCTTAAAACATCATCATTTCTTTTCAGGATTTTATGACCATTTCACAAGTCCAATCCTGACCAAAACACATTTCTCTTTCTTTATTCATTTCCACTTTCTTTACTGTTGTTACCTTGATCAGGGGTAACCTAGCACACAAGCAGTAGGTGAGGACATCCTTCCCCTACCTTCCTGCACT
>JAMKQA010122369.1:0-12350 GCA_024699735.1 Posidonia australis | reverse complement strand
CCTTTGGGGAACCACGTAAAAGCTTTGTTTGTGTGTGGATTGCTATTTTGGATGTGCATGGAAACCCTAGGTGGACAGCTAGGGTATTGCTGAGTTTTACAGCAAGTTCTTCTCTTTTCTTCCCTTCTACACGTGCCAAACCTATTTGAATCCGCTGTGCTTGGGCTCCTTTGGGCATAACACTTCTAATATTCCATGCTGCAATAATCATGAACAATTATTAGAGGACCGAGAGGGAAGTTCTCTCTTCACAAGAACAACTAAGATCCTTCAGGAAAATTGGATGTTTCCCCTGATCGTGCCTAATTTGGGAAAAGAAACTATGTACCTCTGCATTAGTCCTAAGGAAGATACCAATTTTCCCACAAAATTCTTGAAAGTGCTGGTAGGAGTCCCATATTAAGGGGTCTAAGTCCTAATCATGCATGTTTACCGTACATAAGTCAATATCAGTATGAGGGGAAGACGGCAAAGCGTCAAAGTTAGCAGAAATAAAATCACAAGCAGTAGATTCTGTAGGATTTCTGCTGATACCTGGGGCGTGTACCGGAGTGTCAGGATGGGAGGAGTGCAGTTCAGCGGATTTTCCAGACGTGACTTCCTTCTCCATACAGTCATATAATGCCATTAATTTCTTGAACTTTCCCATGGATATATTCCTGCAACGAATCTCTGCTTGGACAAAGTTTGATTCGTCGAGAGGTGCCGGAGAGTCGCACCCCTGGGAGCAATCCATTTTGGAAGATATTGAGGGAGAAGCTTTATACCATCCTTTAGAAGCAAGGGGTGGGGGAAGCTTTATGCCAACCTTCAGAAGTTGGAGGAGAGGAGGAAGCTTTGTACCATCCTTCGGAGGCAGAAGGGGTGGGAAGAATACCCGCAGAGAGGAGAAGGATCACTGGGTTGTGGAAAAGAGGAGGACCTAGTCCAGACATTTATCCCCAGTCTAGAAGTTTTCCCAGACCTACTCCCACGCCAGCCCTTGGTTGCTTTGAAGGATTTCCTGTTAGGAGGAGGAACTTTCTGATGAATGACGGGGGAGGGTCGAGAGGGCCAAGCTACAGGGGCATGCTGGGAGGGAGGGGAGGGACCACAGATATCCCAACTAGGTCTGAACTTAATAGGATATATTATACGACCAAAAGCATAGAAGCGAGTATCAGGCAAATCTTTCCCATGATGCAATAGAATCCGACAACGAGCAAAGCTCTGCTATTTTGCTCGTTCGACAGTGAGGTCCACTTTCAGAAGATCGGCAAACTCGGCTACCATGCACCTGAATATGTCCACAGTCCAGAAGTGGTGTGGAATACCTTCTAGTCTTACCCATACTCCCTCCTCTCTAAGGGTGAATACCGCATTAGATTGAGGAGTCCAATGAGTGAAAGAGGCAGAAAGAGTTTGCAAGGAGGATCCGTAAAGGTTCAGGGTGTCTATCTTTGTCTTAGGGGAGGGGAACCTAAGAAGAAATTTTCTGGGGGCCGAGTCCTTGACTTCGACTCCAGATGCCAGGGGCCAATTGGTAGCTATATGGTGCTCAAGAAGTTCCTTGGTCAGCTGAGTGGAATGGGAAGATACAAGAGCGCAGCAGGAGAGGGAGAGGAGAAGACCACAGGTTGCTTCAGATGGAGGAATAATGGTAGGGAAATGAGGGGAAAGGCCCGCCATGTTGGGGAGCGGAGGAGTAGGCAATTTTCCTTCCTAAAAAAATTTACATATAACCACAGAATGAGTAGGGGAAAGACAACGAAAACACAGACCCGAATATCTACAGTTGCTCTTGATGTGACCAAGAAGGCCACAGCTAAAGCGACGGCCAGAGGCACGGCGGAAAGTTACCAGCGGGGGACAGGGCTTCCGACAATTCACCGTGATCCACTCCGCTGGTGCTGCCAAGGGATGAGACGCTTCGCTCCTCTGGACAAGGGGAGGGGAAGCAAGGGAAGCGAAACGAGAGCCAACTGAGGGAGGGAGGGTAGGTGAATCCAGGATATCAGAGGAAATCCCAATGTCAGAAGATCGTGTTGGTATGAGTCCAGAACCGTCACTGAAAAGGAGAGTCGAGGAAGACGTGCAGGTTGCGCACGGAAACGACTGGCAGTCATCGTGAGAGACAGGTGAGCGGCGCCTTAAATGCTAGTTGTCAGAAAAACACTCATGAGCCATAACGTAGTGGGAATGGTCTGCCTCGGCTCGGGACTCGAGCGGAGTAAATGACGCTGAGTCGGGGTCGGGCTTAAAACAAGGCTCACAGTTGGGATTAGAAATGACGCTCCCCAAGAGAGAATCGGGAGATAAATCCTGATTAAAGAGGGGCTTATGATAGTCCAACGGGATTATTGGAACTCGGTAGGATGAGTAATTCCACACAGAACTCGAGGCGGACTCTGCGGAGGCAGAGGGCCTGACAGGGCATGCAGACCGCAGCCTAGCTGCCTCCGTCAAGGAAACGATTGGAATAGCATTCCGATAGTCCACCGGCGGCAACCCGCCGACCGACAACACAGTGGGAACAGAGGCAATGGTCGCCGCCAAGGAGAGAGCCTTATTAGGGAGGTCGCCGGAAAACCGCGACAAGGCCCGAGTCTTCAACGGAAGTGACGATCCAGGACCCCCGGAGCTAGTGTTCTCAAAAAACTCAACAGAGAACGGGAGATTTCTCTATCCATACAAAAGGAGGGGCAGATCTAAGCACAGATGACAGAGATCCAAACCAAAAAACCAACTAAAATGTAAAGATTTAACATGCATAAAACAATCCACAGATATTACTAGGTTAACTGCGAGTGGGATGGTAAACGATGAACTATCGTACACCAACACCAACAACGAGCCAGAATAGCAAAAAAATTGATCGGATCCACCCCAGGAGGAGCTATCCCGACCAGAAAACCCTAGCTGGGGGCTATGTTCCAAAAGAAAAGGGTCAACTGCCGACGAGGGAAGATTTCCATCGCAGACAGAGGCAAAGGGGGAGGCTAGCACCCCGGCATCACGTACCTGCGAGGAAGGGTATACATTGACATTCTTCCTCGATCTGCGGTGCAGTTTGCGGGTGGAGACAGAACAAAGGACATCCCTCTCCTCCCGATGCCTCTCCTCGATCTCAAGGGGGAAGTCAGTGTTCTTTACAGCAGAGTTTTTCCGCGATCTATGATGAATATTACGGATCAGAGTAACTGGAACAGAGGCATCCTCCTCATCCAGGAGTCTAACCTTGAAGGCCTCCCAGTCGAAGGAAGTGACAAAGTAGAGAAGAACTTTAAAGCGACAGCTAAGATTTCGATGTCTAAAGTGCATTATTTGTTTGTCCAGGATAGCACTTTAGTTAAGCGCCAACTCAAAAGATTATCGTCCCCAAGAATGAAGATGCAAGGAAACCGGAAATCGAGCAAAGTGGCGAACAAGTGAAAAAACCCCAAGTTTATATTGGGTCCGTCGGCAGTCCATCACGTGGTTCTCGTGGTTCAACAATAATTTCGTGTACGTTTGCTCCGCTTTCCGTTCCCAAAGTGTCGCCAGAAAAAAGGGTAAACCGGAAAATAGAAAGCTTTTCGTGTACGTGGTTCTCGGAGGATCGTGGTTCTGGTCGTAGCTCAGGGCTGGTATGTTCTCGGAGGATCGTTTAGGATCTCTCTCCCGATTTCTTGCACCACTGAATATTATATCTGAGGCCTGTTTTCATACATTGTGTAGTTTTATTAGCTTAGTAAGAAGAATAAGTGTGCGGTGCTTTTCTCTTGGTGGGATCGTTCTAATTTTGATACATTAGTTTTAGTTGAAGTCCATTTGATCAAACTCTCTGCACTTGATGTGGGTAAAAGATGTTTGGATCTTGGGTAGTCATATATCGGGCCACTGTTACTAGATTCTGCCATCAATTTAAGATTGGTGATTTTTAGTGGGTGGTTCATTAACTGTTTTGTCTGATGGGTTGCTTTATTTTTGAGTTATATGTTCAGGTTGATCAATTGGGGATAAGTTGTTCTTTCGAAATGGGTGGTTGTTCTCATTTGGATTCTGGGGTTTGGATAGTGATTTGTTCATTGATTGTTATAGTGATTTGCTCGTTTAAGATACGTTTTGATTCAGAGGTTATTATCATGGCTGTGGCTTGTTCAACTTGAACTAGATGTCAAATAGTTGTTGGAAATTAGAAAGGGTATGTATCTATGCTTTATATGTTTTTCTTTTGTCATTCTGTTTTACTACCGAAAGGATTTAGTGCTCAGGCATTGATATTTGGAAAAGCAGATACTAACTCAGTTTTTTTTCGGAAGATGCATTTGAAGAAGTACTTCTTGATTCTATGTGATGTTGAGAAAATGATTAAAAGAGGCACCACATTGGCCTTCTTGTCATGTGATTTTACCTTCATTTTGTTTGTGAAGAGTCAAATCCTAAACGTGTTCATGTAATTTTATCTTTGTTAAATGTTGCAAATTTTAGAGATATGATGCCTATCCACCTCTAACGAAGAGGAATGTAACACTACAAAATGGACAGAATGTTTAAAAGGAGATTCTGGTTGAACTAGTGATCTTAGTAATTGTGTGTGCCTTCAGCTGGGGGACAAGTAGCACTAAACTTGAGAACAAGAGTTCAAGCATCTTTCTGGAACCATTTAGAATTCTGGAAACTCTCATCTTTCTAGAACCATTTTTAAATTCTAGAAATCCTTTTGAAACTCTGTGTGACTAATCTGAAGCATTTTTCTTGTTGCAACTCTTCGTCTTTAGCAGATAATGTAATAGGGTTTTCTTATATTTTGTTTATGAAATGGTTACAATGTTGATCACAGCTAATTGATGGTCATTTCCAGGTTTCATGGACGACAGAAAAACAAAATCAAATAATAATTCTTTTGGTTCAAGTAATGGAGTCCCTTGGAAACTGAACTGTGCATTTGATTTCTTTATGCAAGTCCCTCAAAGGGTCCAGAGTTACTTGAAGGTATGTGCTTGTGTTTTTTTCACTTGGCGAATCAGTTAAATCCTGTCAAGGACTTGAGATTATTATTCCTTGTTCAATATTAACTCTTAGATTTCATGTAGTCATTGGAAAATGGTGGTAAAAATAAGTTGTTGGACCGTGTTTGGCCGACTATTGAAGAGCAATCCTCTACATGGGATGTCAACTTGACAAAGCAACTCCAGACTTGGAAAGAAAATCCTAGTTGGGTTGATCAACCACCTGAAATTAAGGTAGTGTAAAGTATCTAAGTTAACTTTTCCATATTCCAAATTACATTACCTTGTCATTCAATATTGTAGGCAGTCTAAATGATATTTCTAATAGTTGGTAATGTAAAAACTTGCAGGTCACTGTTCCCAAGGGCTCTCTTTGCAACCTCAGTGTAAAATTTCAAGTTGGCCTTCCACCGGATGCTATCTATAATATTGTTACTGATCCTGACAACAAAAGAGTCTTCAAAAACATCAAGGTGTATAATTACTCCCCCAAACCTCTACAGTAAAGTTCTAGCTTATGAATGTGCAAACTCTTTCATATTTGACTTTTTTCAACATTGTTGGGCCTCAATTCATGGGTGTCTAGTATTTGATAGTGTGAAATTAGGGAGAGAATATGAGCGAAGAACAACCACTAATGAGTGGTGATAGTGTGAGATTAGGGAGAGAATATGAGCAAAGAGCAACCACTAATGAGTGGATGATTACATATTATAGAGTTATTAGATAAACGAATATCCAATAATCTATTAATCCACACAAGCATAGTAAGTCTAACACTCTTCCTTGAACTGAGCATATATATTAATCATATCCAATTTATTACAAAGTAACACAAAAGACCCAACGTTTAGCCCTTTAGGAAAAATATCTGTTTGTTAATCTGAGGACTGAGTATAAGATGTAAAAATATCTCCCTTCATCATCAGATCATGAATGTAGTGATAATTCACTTCTATGTTTTTGATACACTTATAGAAGGTTGAATTGTTGGCAATGAAAATGGTAACTTGATTATCACAATGCATAGGTATAAGAACATCTACGGAAAAAATCATGTTCGAACAGTAAGAAACGGAGCCACATCATCTTACAAGTTATCTACATCATGGATCAGTATTCAGCTTCATCACTCGATCTAGAGACTACATTGTGTTTCTTATTGCACCATGTGGCAAAGTTACTTCCAATACACATACAGTATCTAGAAGTTGACTTCCAATCTCCTCTGTCTCTTGCATGGTTTGAGTCTTTAAGTATGCCTGTATGTGTGGATTACCATTTCTTTTATAAAGTAGTCCTTTGTCAAAAGTCTTCTTGACATATGCTAGTACTCTCAGAGTTCCTTGCCAATGTACTGTCTTTAGCTTATGCATAAATTGACTGAGTATACCCCTACTATATATGTAATGTCAGGATATGTAACAGTATCTACCTACATCCTTAAAGAGTGACGACGAACTATACCAAAAATCTAAGCTCTAATCGACAAGAGTACTCTCCGACTTACTTCCCATGGGACCAGTCTCCTGAAGAAGATCTAATGCATACTTTCTTTAAAACAACGTCATCTTACACTTGGTGTAAGCAAACTCAATGTTTAAGAAATATTTGATTTTCCCATTTGTTTAGTAACAAAGTGCGCCTTCTAGCATCTTTTAATCTCCTAAATCCCTATAGTGTCACTTCCTATTAAAATATCATTTACATATACTGTTAAAATAACACATCCATTGCTAGTCTGTCTGTAGAAAACAGAGAAATTGACGACACAATGTTAAAACCCACTCATTGTGACTATGTTACTAAACTTTTCAAATCATGCACGTAAAGTTTGTTTGAGGCTATAAATAGCTTTCTTAAGTGATACACACGATTCTCTTCCTGAACAACTGTAACACCCGTAAAATTCATTTTGTAATTATTTACAATTTTATGAATTTTATTCATAGATGGGTGTTATCCTTCCGAGGCCTATTGTATGGTTTTGTGCTTTTAAACTTGGACCTCGTGGATCGATTTTCTTTTTGTATGTCCCTGTGCATTGTGGCATTGTGCGTGTGGGGCCCTGGTGTGGATCCATGTGGGGCCCAAGTGTGGGATCCGCGTTGTGGGCCGGTGGCTGTGGTGGGTGGTTGGGTGAGTGCGGTGGCTGGCGAGGCTGGTAGTTGAGGGAGTGTTGGTGTACGCATGGTTGGTTGGTTGCTTGCATACGGCCACCTACTCCTTCTGCGTGGCTTTTTAAGCCAGAGACCTTCGTCATGCACGACCCAAGCCTCCTCTTTTCCCCGCACTTCTCTCCGTCCCAAGCACACCTCCTTTCTCTTCTTCTCCCACTCATTCTCTCTCTCCCTCCACTCACCTCCCCTCTTCCTCGTCTTTCTTTTTCTCTTTCTTTCTCTCTCACTCTCCCTCCCCTGTTTCTCTCCTCCCCACGACCTCCTTTCTACTCAGTATGCTTGAGGACAGGCGACGGTGTGCGTCGGCTCGTAGTAGTGTGTGGATTTTGCGTGGAATGCTTCCGTGGCCATGGTTGCGTCGGAGTTCGTCGAAGTCAGTCGGAGCTCATTTTCAAGTACACATCTCTACATCATGTAATAGAGAGCATGAAAATGGTAAAAATTGATAGGATTGCATGGAATCTAGGTAAATTTGCATTCCTAGAATTTATTGTGATTTTATGAGGATTTATAGTGAATTTATGGATATTTATGGCGGTTTTTGTGTTTTAGGTCGTTTCGATCCTCTGCCTTTGTGATTTTATATCTTGATGCATGGTGAATGGATTTTAGTTTTGTTTGTTGGGATTTAGAGTAGACTCGAGGGTCTACATCTTATATTTTATGTAAGATTTTTGGTAATTGTTTAGGAGGTCCGATCGAAGGTCTCAGTTGGGATGATTTTGGACTGTAAGGTTTGGGCCGTTTTCTGTTTTTCGTAGAATTCGGCATACCGAGTCATTTCGGTATGTCGTTTTTCTGTCAGTTTAGGCCCTCTGGTCGAAATTTGGTCGTCTGATTTTGGACGATCGTCCGAATCAGGAGATTTCGGTCGACCGAATCAGTTTCGGTATACCGAATTTGGCCTCAATGTTGATCGCTAACCTGATCCGGTTGACCAATCCAGATCGGTCTACCGAACCAGGGATTTTCGACATACTAACCTTGTTTTTCAGTATGCCGAATCTAGGCCCAAATAAATTTATAAAATGTGTTTTCCAAGGGCTTCCTGGATTGATGTGTTTTGTCTCATTGAGAGGGATTGTGAGCCGTCAGTGGTGGACTCTTGAGACCCTTGATGCGTCGTTTTGTCGAGGTTTTCGAAGAATTTTCAAAGATATAAAAATAATTTTGGAAATAGTTGGCCTATTCTGAAAAATGTTTTCTTGGTTTTCTGTGTGCGGGTCGAGACAGTGTGGGACCGTGTCGTCGGGACCAGGGAATGTGACGACATTCTAGGGTGGTCAGGCGTGACTCCCTGGTTGAGGTCGGGGGCCGAGATACCTAAAGCTGAGGGACATCGGGTCCTGGAGGTATGAGACTCCTTGACTGTCGTCTCAAGGTTAGGGTTGTGGTGTGTACGGGTTGAGGTGTTTTATAGCATAACAGGGAGGTATGATTCTTCTGCTGTCGCTGTGAGCACTGAGACTTGGGTGTTGTCGGGTGTGGAGGTATGACACTCCCTCCTGAACATCGTGTGCGAAGGACGTCGTAAGGAGGCCGACCCTGTGGTGGCCAGTGCAGGTGGGACACATGTCCCTTAGTTGGTAGAGTCCTGAGAGACAAGACAGCCTTCCCAGGGAGGGGTTGGCTTTTAAGGGTTCTCAAGAGGAGGAGAATCGCAGGACGGTGAACGCTCCTGCATAGGGTGACCGTCACGGTGGCAGTACAGAACTCTGTGGTCGCTTCTCGGTGTACTGCGTGTGGCCAGAGTTAGGTTGTCTGGCGCCGGGCTTCTTGACTCACTGTGTGTGGTTTTGGCCATTAAGGACCTTTACTTGTGGATTGAGCTAGTAAAGCCTCGGTTGTGGTTTTGGCCTGTGTAGGTCTGTTTTGTGAGATTTTGAGAAAATAGTTTGCGAAAAGAATTTAAAAGGAAAATTGATTATAGTTTTGTTTTATGTGGTTTTCGTGGGATGCGTGTTGGGTAATTTTTGTCACTCATACGTTTTTCCTCGTATTTTTGGTTTACAGATGCAGGCATGTAGAGGTTTAGTGTAGTGCATATATTTTGGAGTCTCCTAGCCCCACACACAGGTTCCTTGTAGCATGGTTCTAAATGTCTATTTCGTGTTGGACTTTGATAAGTTGAAAAATAGACACGTGTCGGGGAAATATCGGTATGTCAGAATCGTGTTGGTGGAAACGTGGTAAAAAAAATTTACATTTGTTCAGAAAACATTCATTTCGATATCGTGTCGGAGTCATGTCGGTAAATTGAAAATAAGACACGTGTCGGACAAATTTCGATGACACGCGTAGGCATTTAGTACCATGCCTGGTAGTTAGATATTTACTATTTGGCTTTAATTTTTTCGTAATTTAATTTGTTTTAAATTATTGTGGAAAATGTGGAGCGTGATAGCAACGTACCGTAAAGATTGTTCCATACACACAATTCTACTCAGTGAAGTCATCATAGAGGAAAACATTCTTCACATCGAGAGTGTGCAACAAAGATACATTTAATAGAATGAGAAGACAATTTATCAAAATTGAGAACAAATTTTGAACAAAGGCAACACAACAAAAATCCTTTGGAGGTAAAGAGAAAAATTCCACATCAGGTCGTAAACATCTAAGTGGGATTTCACCGTGAAATTCATCCTATTTAAGAGAGAGGATGTAGAAAGAATAACATATGACCATAAATATTTTGGAACATCCATTTACAACATGATAATGCAAGTTATACACCTAAAATATGTCAATATTTACATTCTACTACACCATTTTGCTAAAAGATGTGAGGACAAATAGTCCAATGAATAATACCTAAACATACAATAATTTTGAAGGTCAATTGAACAAATTCTGAAGTATTATCAGTATAAAGAATTTTAGGATAGAAAATTGGTTTATTATTTCTATAATTATTATTTTTTACTATATTAAGCACATTGACTCTATCCTTCAATAGATAAACTCATGAAACACGAAAAAATTATCAATAAATACAATAGTACCTACGATCAAACATAAACAAAGTCCTAATAAAACCTTACACATCAAAATATACTAAATCAAAGGAACATTAACTACTAACAAGGTGCAGACAACGATAGATAGCATGGTGATGCTTATCTAATTAACACGACTTACATTCAAATGAAGAGACAAAAATCTATGGAAGCACTTGTTGAAGTTTCCAGTGAGATGAATGGCTTAGTCAAAAATGCTATAGAAACAAAGACTCCACTGTGGAAGCAAGTGATGCTAACCGTCGAGGTTTCTCATCTTGAACCAATAGGTATATTTCATGTCTACGCTTACATCCCAAATCAATCTTTTTTTCTGTTTGTAAATCCTGAAAGGTATAGTGGAAAAAGATGAAGGCTACATAATAGAGTAATTGTTTAGTTATAGCACTAATAGATAATAAATTAACTAGGAAGTCAAGTATATAAATAACTTTGTCTAATGTTATTCGGGAGTAGACGTGAACAATGCCTTGCCTTGTCCAAAAATCGGACAAGTACGGCCATCAAATATGGGAGGAAGTTCCTGAGCTAATGATCTAAGAACTGTCCCTAGAGACTAATAAGGTAGTAGTACGTGAGGTAGAAGTAGTGACATGTGATGCCATAATAGAGGACTTGTGCTCTCGAAACTAAAGAAACTTTACATACTCATCCTAAGATATGGACACTGTTAGAGTGGTTAATGATGATAATGTGATAGGACCACAAGATGCAATTATAGTCAATAGTTGGTCTGACCACAATGCCCACAGTAAGGTCGCCCCCCTCCATTACGACCACCACGATTACCTCCTTTGGCCATATCACGACCACGACCACAAGTAGCAATTATAGTTGACTGATCTGAGACTAGAACTGATGTAGCAATGGAAATTTGTAAGACTCTGGAGAAAGTAATCCGTAGATCTAAAACTATATTGCATTGAGAATTTGTCCACGAATTTGAGAAGAAAACTTGGGATTCAAACTGGATAGGTGAGTAGCCACAGCTAGCTTATCTCTATACTGACTCATCTTGCTGACATCGGCAATCAACGACTAGTAGACTTCAAGCTCATCTGATAGTTCTCTGAGGGTAGTGTATTGAATTCATGGAAACAAATGTCGGTGCGTGTCGGCGAAATTTCGCCAACACGTATCGGAAGATGGAACTACAGAAACGATATATTTAGGTATGTCGCGAAGTACCTGATTTCCGTGGAGATGTCGACGCGTATCGTTGTGTCGATGGATGTCAGTGGATATCAGGTGTTTTCTACACGTAATCACTCCGACACGGACGACACGCCTTCCCCGCAAGTCAACAAAGACGACACGCGTGATCCTCTGGCCTCTGCTTCAGCCACTGCACCCGTGATCTACTCTATCTCGACACCCGTGATCTGCTCCACCTCTTGCTTGGTCTTTAAAATTAGCAGCGAAAGCTCCAGTCGACCCATCGATCTCCAAAACTCCAGCCTCTGCTCTGCAATCCGCCTTCGTTGTCCAACACTGTTCGCCCACTGGCCGTCGAGCTTCTCCTATGCAGTCCGTCAATCTACGGGTCTAGTCCCTTCTCGAGCTTCGTCGTCCAGCCCCTGCTCCTTTGATCGCCACCCGCGAGTCTCGAGCCCCAACCCTTCGTCGTCCGCGAGTCGCCAGCCCCAACCCTTCATCGTCGGCAAGTCGCCAGCCCCAGACCTTTGTCGTCGGCTAGTCGCCAACCCCAGACCTTCGTCGTCCCGAGCCTTTCATCGTCCCCAGCCTGTCGTTGTCCGCTAGTCGCCAGCGCGAGTCGTCAGTCGTCTCCAGGTTTCCCGTCCCCAACTCTAACTTATGTTATTAACTTACGTTGTAACAGTATTATTTACTTATGTTATGATAATAGTCATTAATTTATGTTATGATATGTTATTAAATTATATTATGTTATAAAAATATTATGTTATGTTATTAATAATTTATATGTAAAATTTTGTTTGTTATTTTATAAGTTATAACTCATGTGATTATATGTAAAGTTGTGTTTGTTATTTTAAATTTTTTTTTGTAATTTTTTAGTAGTTACTCCGCAAGTTTAAAAAATAATGTTTATTTCAATTTTATAAAATCAATAATAACTTGATATTTTAAATCTTTTGTAATGTTATTTCTTTTGTTTATTTCAATTTTATAAAATCAGTAATAACTTGATATTTTAT